>FR990060.1:13664335-13784335 GCA_905404095.1 Glaucopsyche alexis
CATCTTATCCTAATGGAGTCTTTGACATATATATATATATATATATATATATATATATATATATATATATATATATATATATATATATATATATATATATATATATATATATATATATATATATATATATATATATATATATATATATATATATATATATATATATATATATATATATATATATAGCCGAACGTATAACCGCCTCCTTTTTTGGAAGTCGGTTAAAAACGAGGATAGCAAGAGGCAGTAGCTTCATGATTACTTTATGTTTCTTACAAAGAATGTGTTTATTTTGTGAGCGATTTTCTATATTTAAAAGTACAAAAACAAAAGAAAAGCTGTTTAAACATTTACATTTTGTATAATAACTAAACTACGCCAAGGCTACACCCAGTTTGCACAAACTTCAGCTGACAGAAACCTAACCACCTAAAACATTTGAAATTTCAAAATGGCGGATGTATTTTAATTTCTGTAAAATTATTCTATCCCGAAAACGGTGTTTCCTGCTGAAAAAAAATTAAAAATTTGCTCCCCTATTATTCTTGCAACCACAATATATTTTCTTCATGAAAAAGAAATTTGAAAATGATGATGAATTTTGCAAAATTTCTGTAGCTGTAGCAATGCTCGTATCTCAAAGTAGAGCATTGCCATTTTTTTTTATAATCGTTTCTATCTTAGAAAAAGTGCATTCTACTTGAAAAATCATAAAAATTTCCTCCCCCTTAATAACCCCGCAACCACATTTTTTCTTCATGATGGGAGAAAAAGGAAAATGAAGATCCCGAATTTTCCAATATTTCTATAACTTTATACATCCCTCTTATGTCAATATAGAGCATGCATTACAATTTTTTATAAAATTGATTATATCTCGGAAACGGTGCATCCTACTGAAAAAGTAATGAAAATTTCCTGCCTCTTGATTACATTGGGGAAATCACATATTTTCTTCATGATGGGAGTAAAAAAAAATTGAAAATCCTAAATTTTCCAACATTTCTATATCTTTATACATCCCTCGCATCTAAATGTAGAGCATATACATTTTTTTATAAAATTGATTATATCTCCGAAACGGTGCATCCTACTGAAAAAATAATGAAAATTTCCTCCCTCTTAAGAACCACGCAGTCACATATTTTCTTCATGATGGATGAAAAATAAATTTATAAATCCTGAATTTCTAAAAGATTCTATACATAGCTTACATAGGTATCTTAAACTACATTACATACTGTAATAATAATCATCAATCCTATTCAGCATCCCCAAGAACTTATAATTAGCATTCATGTCATGTTTGTCAATTTTAAGAAGAATGAAAATTCTCCATTTTGGAAATTGGAATTGGAAGACAATTTTGTAATCAGCACCCCCAGAAACCTGGAAAGGGACTCCCATATTAATTTTAATAATAATAAAAAAAAAAAACCGTGAAAACGACACCTATGCCAAAGAAAAACAAACTCCATCAGTATCTAAAAATGAAATTTTGTGTAGCCTGAATTGAATTTCAGCAACCATTAATCTATCAACCAAAGCTGCTTACATCGTATAATGGTCACCAACTCGGAAATTAACCAACTTATAAATTTCGGTGCCAATTTAGATTAAATTTCGCCCCTTTTTATCTGCCGATTTTTGTATTGTTTGTCACCTGAGTGGTTTCGCCAATTTAGTCATTTAGTCGCCAACAAATTAATTCGCTGCCATTCGCTGTAATACGGTATGCTCACGTGCAGTCGCAGTATTTTTTTTCGCTCGATTCATTATATCCCCATTAAAACCAAGGGGTTTTAATGATATATGAGAATTTAATAAAATTTTTTTGGCTCTTCGTTCACAGCTCGTGCAGTCAGCCTGTGGAACAGATTACCAATTTTATTAAAACGCACTCAGTCTTTGCACGCATTCAAGAATTGAGTCAAGGAAAATCTTTTGTCACAATATTGTGGTCTTTACTGATCTAGTAAGGATCTAGTCCATAATTTGTATGTATTATTTCTAAATTTTTTTTAAATTTATTCTGTAGTACGATATGTAAGTATTTGCGTATGTCTTGATAAATAATACAAAGTAGTGTACATAAATTGTATTATATCTTGTAATAAGTATTAAGTAATCTTAGTATACAATAAGACGTATTACAATAATTTTCTTTTTACCTGTCGATAAAGCCAGTATATTACATATTAAGTAGACATGTTTCATGATTATAAAGGTTGTCTGGTAGAAACCGCTTGTAGCGTTAAGACCAACTTTTGTGCTTGTGTACACACACAAAATACACATTTTTGTGTTTAGTTTTTCTACGTTCTGTGTGTCCGATTTGTTTTTAGTGCAATAAAAAGTTTTTCATTCATTCATTCAATGTCTTTTACGGACTATTTTTTTGTTGCCAAGCCACTTGACTAAGGTATAGTTTGTGAAGTTAGGCTTGGGCATGTAGAGTTAGAAATTTCATGGAGTCAGAAGTTTGATTTTACAAGAAATTTCAGATTTCTAGGATTTCCGGAAGTAGCCTATAATTTTATTGATCATCAGTAAGTCAGTGACGAAATCAGAAGTTTTTAAATATCAATAAAATCTAAAGTATAAAACCTATTTGTAATCAAAACTTAACATGTTTGATTAGTCTGCTACTGAGAACCTGAAAATTTCGGTTATCTGGTAAAACTAAACCTAAGTTATGAGGGTAAAAATAATCTACGAAACGCTCTGGGAACCTACTGGCCAACTATTAACTCAATACTACAGAAACCATGATTCACTTTACTATTAAACAATTATTATCATCAACAGAAATTACTAGTACCTTAGGTACTTACCTATAATAAAATAAAAGAATGTACTTCTGCATTATTAATTTTTATCAATATCATCCTTATGACCTTCTGATAAGACTTACCAGAAAGTGTGTCATAGTCCAAGGTTGTTACCTAGTGCCAGAATATAGGTCAGTCAACAGGAAAGAATCTGAACTGTGACAGACTGAACGCGTGAAGTAAATTGATTCTTTGATTTAAATAGTGTAGTTTTATTTAAAAAAAAATGTTTTTATTTTACTTTTAAAAGAAGGAATTTCCATATTTTTTAAAAACAAACAAGTTTATTGGTGCTTAACTTTAGCCAAATACCAATAGTCCATAGAATTATCAGTTTGAAGTTTGGTAGAGTCAGAAGTTTGGTTTTACATGAGATCCGATAGCTTTTTGACAGTGCAAGCCATATGGTATGGTCTTGGCATCACTTTACATGAAAATAATTTTGGTGAGATATCTACAGACACCGCGTCAATCTGGTCCTGTACTAAGTTCTCAAAGAAGTCGTGTTACAGGTACCAAACAATGGAAATGTATTTAATACTTTTATACTGCACTGCATATTTAAGATTTTTATTATTATTACGTACACACAATCATATACACAAAAAAAAAATCTATGTTTCTGGGTCATACGTATATGTCACTGTAAAATTGTAAAAGGAGGAATGGATGGTAAGTTGAATGTAAGAGGAGGAATGGATGGTAAGAATGAAAGTGGATGAAGCGAAACAAGTGTGTAAGGATCGTAGCAAGTGGAAAGAAGTGGTCTCTGCCTACCCCTACGGGAAAGAGGCGGTCTCTGCCTACCCCTACGGGAAATACCTAGGTGATTATATGTATGTATGTATGTAAAATTGTAAAAACCGTTAGATTGTAATGTAACTAGCGAGATTGTAAATTGTCTAATTATTGTGAACCTGAACATTCTGCTTACAATTTAACGCATTGTTTTTCGTTAGATTTATGTATTGCAAAGAATCTTTCGACATATTATTTTCATAGTCTCACTAGTTATATTTCAATCTAATGGTTTTTCCAATTTTACGGTGACACATTAAATTTTATTAAATATTATTTATCTAATACACATGACCCAGGAACAAAGAAAGCTTTTTGTGTTTTTTTGACCTACGGCTTGAGCACTGACGCGTGGTTGAAACGTGGTTGAGACTGAATAGGGAATATGCACGTATTTTTTTTATTTTTTATATAGATCTATCTTGTTTGGTAAACCGTATGGTAAAATCAGTTTTTTGATATCATTAAAAATAACGAAGATATGAACGTTTAAAGTGGTCTATTAGACAGAGAGATCCGACGTGTATCGTGACGTCACATAACACGACTTTCATAGAAAGTTCATACTAAATTTCGTTTTGCTAGAAAGAGATAGATGACAAACTTTGACCGCTCATATCTTGCCCATTTATCAACAGATATTGAAAATTTTCACGCCATTTTCTTTATTTTTCTGTCTAGTATCATATTATTATATTTTAAGCTATTTTTATATTTTATGCATATTCCCTATTGTCATAATTTTGAAACCAAATGAGTTATTTATAAATAAGTTTAGCATTTTATCAGTTGAATATATTTATAATAATATAATATGTATATTGTATACTCTTAATTTTTAAAAGTACCTATTATTAGTTAATATTATGGATTCTAAAAGTATCAAAATCTATACTAATATTATAAATACGAAAGTGTGTCTGTCTGTCTGTTACCTCTTCACGCTTTAACCGGTGAATCGATTTTTATGAAATTTGGTATAGACATACTTTGGGTCCCGGGAAAGGATATAGGATACTTTTCATCCTAAAAAGTACAGCGTTCCCGCGAGATAATGTAATTACGCGGACGGAGTTGCGGGCAAAAGCTAGTTAGTACTTACAAAACAAAGTAACAAATAAATTCACTCAAGTCTTACATTTATATGTAAGACTTGAGTGTATTTATTTGTTTTGTTTTTTATCAAATAACATATGAATATCTATACTAATATAATAAAGAGGAAAAGTTTGTTTGTTTGCATCGAATGGGCTCCGAAACTATTGGACCGATTTTGATGAAATTTGGCACAGATGTAGAGTAGACCACGGGAAATGACATAGGCTACGTTTCATCGCGGAAAAACGTACGGTTAAAATAATACTTGTGTTTTTAATTTTTATTACATGGTACTTAGTAAAGCAGGAAAAGTTAAAAAAGTAAATATTGTAAATAAAACCATTGTAGTTAATTTTAACAGAGATATATTTTGTGTATGTTTCCTCTGCTTCATCTGCATTACTAGTCGCCCTTCAAGTGCCTTCAGCGTTAATCCGCAGTAGCATCTGTAACGTTATAAAGTTATTTATTTACAGCCCATTTTTTATAAATTTAGGTGGTAGTGATTATTTTATCACTTATATTTGAGGCCGCGAGCGCAAGAACGGCGTAAGTAACATTTTATAAAAAAAATAGTTATCGTCATCAAAAATCTGTTTTTTAAAGAAGCAAAATGGCCTAACACGGATTTCTTGAGCCAACAAGATATGGCGTTACTAAACACATTTATTTTAAAACCTTTTTTTTTTTAAACTGAAAGTAAAAAAATAAAAATAAAAAAGAATCTCATTCTTGCTCTCGCGACCTTAATTGAAACGCTGTAGGTATATTATGTCTTAGCATAATTAGAAAATTAGAATGCTTGCTATAATCCTAGGATAATTGCATATAGCCGGATTATTTTAGTCTTAGATAAAATTTCGACATCTTCGTAACAATTTTCAGGATCTTTAGGAAAAACCCGACTGTACTAGGATTATAGGAAACTTGAGCACTGATTGAGGCTATTGCGAATAGAGCGTTTAGACCACCTTTATTCAGATTGGTAAAAAATCAGCAAGGTATAGGTACAGTTTAGAGAGCCAATTAGCGCGTACGACTTACAAAGCGACAGAGAATTCTGTATTATCCTAGTAGTCAGGTTTTTTTTGAAGATGCTGAAAATTCTTAGGAAGATAGGAAATTTTTATTTCAGAATCAAATAATACGGCTCTTTCCAATAATCCTAGGATTTTCGCAAAGATCCTAATCTTCCAATTATCCTACGACATAATATATACTATTATATATTAAGATAACCAAGAATTATCAGTAAAGTTTAATATTTATCCTACAAATTGTGTTTTTTTATATGATTAATTAAAGACACGTGACATTTGAACTATATCGGGAAGCGCTTTAGATGTAGGTACCTACATTTATTTTGAGAAGTATAATTGAGAAAATTAATTAACTGTAAAAAATACACTTACCTTCAATTACATTTTCAACAGGGCGTGCTAAAACATTAAATGAAGAATTAATATTCTGAACATTAACATAAATCACAAAAACTGGCTGCTTTAAAGAACATAATTATTATCAAAACGAACAAGTCATAATAAGTTCATTAAAAAATTCAAGAAACAAAACAGTGAACGGTATATTTTAGGTGAAAATATATATGTTTGCATGTAGTTAGTATTCATAGCCATATTGGTCTATGCGACGATTGAACAAAAACTTAAAAATCCAAGTAATGTTGTTAAAGTAAAAAAAATGTTATAAACAAAGTATAAATATTTTTTTAACTTTTATGGCACGATCTTGTTAAGTATGTATGTAAGAAAAGCTCTACGAAGCGAAAATTTTTTACGACCATTATTTAAACATTTTTTTTCCCTTACAATTAAGACGGTAGTTCGAGAAAATTTCGTTAGTTAACAATTGTTTAACTCGTTGAAAAATTAACTTTAAGTAAAATTTCCAACGGGAATAAATTATTTATAGTGTTCAGAACACACCATAATTTTTTCAAATAAAAAAAAAAATCAATACCTTAAATAAATTAATTAATGTGCCGTACTCGCTTTTGACACCACGCGCGCATCCTAAAAATGTCACGCGCAGACCTACTTTCAGCGTTAAATAAAAATTATAAATAATGGAGATAGAGTTCCGGGAGTTGTAGTTTTTTATTGGAAATTTCCTCCTCTTTCAGAATCTTTTTTTGAAATTTCATAAATATTAATAGTTTATTAAATATTGTCAAAAAACGAAATGCCATTTTTTTCATCTTTAATTGTTTATAACTTTTGCAATTTTTATGTGCTAATACACGCTTTTGGCATATTTTTCTAGACGTCATTCCGGATCCAATGAGCTATCGTACATAATTTTAAGAGCAGTATCTCTATTTTGTACCATTTTCAACTTGTCGCATAGACTATATATTATGGCTATGAATTTAAAATACTTGTGACTAAGTAATAGCTCCATACACCGATGTCGGTGACGCTGAACGGTTTCATTGGAACCAGACCAGCTTTGCAGGAGTTATTTTATAGTACCCATGTGTGTGCGTAATATACAGTATCCTTCCTTTACTCTCATAACCAAGTGGAATGGATACCCGACATCACTGGAGAGAGATCAGGCGCAGGACCGCCTTTTACATTTTCCATCCGACGCATGGATTATCTTTCCTGTCAGATAATTACGTGATCAGCCTGCATTGTCCAAAACCAGACACCGGAATCGAACCCACGACCTCCGGAGTTAACGTTAAGTTCTAAGCCACTGAACCACAGAGATGTATAGTAAAAACGGTATTTAATAAGGTGGGAATAATAAAAATCGTATGCGCAGGTGAATGCTAAGGACTTACTGATTAATCCAGGACCGTAACCACCTGAAATGTATAAAATATAATAAAGCAATAATGTATATATTTTTAGTTAGAATAGGGTTGCCAACCGTTCTGTACATGTCCAGGACATGTCCCGGATTTAGTGTCCTGGCCTGTCCTGAATAGTTTCAAAACAACGCGCAACGTCCTGAGTTTTTAAAGCGCCCTGATAAAGATATGTATTTTTAAAGCGCGTCACTTTTATAATTTTTCTTTGTTATTTAATTTTATTCAAATACTTTTATGAAAAAATATATAATACGATAGTAATCATAATTATTAGCATTACATGTACATATTTCATTTAACTTATTAAATTAACTGTTCCAACACTTTTACTGCGTCCTGTTTTTAAAAGTTGAATGCTAAGGACTTACCGCCCGATCCTTGATTGTAACCACCTGAAATGTATAAAATATAATAAAGCAACTATTTATATATTTTTAGTTAGTCCACCATGCTAGCATAAGGTTGCCAACCATCTTGTTTTCCCAGGACATGTCCTGGTTTTAGTGTCCTGGCCTGTCCTGAATAGTTTCAAAGCAACGCGCAACGTCCTGAGTTTTAAAGCGCCATGATAAAGATATGTATTTCTAAATTTGCGCGTCACTTTTATAATTTTTCTTTGTTATTTAATTTTAGTCAAATACTTTTCTGAAAAAATATATAATACGATAGTAATCATAATTATTAGCATTACATGTACATATTTCATTTTACTTATTAAATTAACTGTCCCAACACTTCTACTGCGTCCTGTTTTTTTTGTCCAATTCAATTGTCCAGGGCCTCTAGTCAAGATGCATTCGATAATTTCGACGGCGAACTTCGAAATCAAAAATGTATGGGATTTGACATAAGTCATCGTTAAGTGACATGTCGCTTACGATGCAATTTGTCAAATCCCATACATTTTGTTTTCGAACTTCGCCGTCGAAATTATCGAATGCATCTTGAATAGAGGCCCTGGTTTTTTCAACTACAAAACCTAGTTTTTTTTAAATTGGGGGTGTGTTGACCAACGTATGTTGGTCATGTTGGTACTTGGTAGACCTTCCAAGATTGTTAGTGGTCTTATAATGCGTTTGTGTTATCCAATCAAAAGCGTTATTGAATAGGTAAACTACAGACAAAAAGCTCAGACAACGGTCTTTAGACAAAGCGATTTCCAGTTTGCTCACGATGTTTGCCTTCACCCAACTTCACCACCTGAGCATCCGTAATCCGTACATTGTAATTTATACTTCAGAAAAATTTCATTGATACATCATACGCGCCACAACCCGGGAACGAACCTGCACCCAAGAGGTGTCTACGTAATAAATATATTTGTTTTTTTTACATAAATTTTAGTGTATGTATATTTATTTTAATAAACGTGAATCATAGTGTAATAATATACTAACCAGCCGCAGCGACAACAGCCAAAAGGCACTGGAACAATAAAATCATCAAATAATAATAATTGCTAACCCAATTTGTTCCACATGAATTGGGACAACAACAAAGTGGGACATAAAGTAGCTAAGTAATGTAAGTATGTAACGATAGTCACTCGTTACATACTTACAAAGTATCTAAACTAGCTAAAACATGTATGTCACCGTAAAATTGTAAAAACCGTTAGACTGTAATATTACTAGAGATATCATAAAATGTCGACAGATTGTCAAATAAAAATTTCTCCTTACAATTATTGTACGCATTATTTTTCGATAAAATTATTATTATACAAATATGGCATTTAACTCACTTGCCGTTGAACTAATAGGCACGGTAAATATTACAATATAACGAAAAATATCGGGTAAAATTGTAAGAAGAAATTTTTGTTGGACAATCTGTCGACATTTTAAAATATCTCTAGTAATATAACAATCTAACGGTTTTTACAATTTTACGGTGACATATACATATGTAACTAAAATTGAAAACGCGAAAGTTTGTATGTGTCGTAGGATAATTGGAAATCAGTACCCAAATTTCCATATTCCGAGTACAAGTCGGGTTTTTTTGCCGAAATTTTATCTCAGAATCAAATAATCCGGCTCTAGGCAATAATCCTAGGATTATCGCAAAGATCCTAATTTTCCAATTTTTTAATTATCCTACGACATATATTATCGGCTTAATGCTTCGAAACTACTGGATCGATTTTGATAAAATTTGGCACAAAAATTTGATCAGACAACAAGGAAGGACTTTTTATGGCGGAATACGACGGTTCCTTCGCGATTTTCTTTTGCGCGGACAAAGTCGGAGATAATATCTAGAACTTATAATATTTTTAATTTTACCTAATAGAAAAGAGAACTTACCAAAAGCATGACAGCAAGAGGCAGTAGCTTCATGATTTCTTTACGTTTCTTACACAGAATGGTGCGAATGCGAATTTTGTGAGCGATTTCTTATATTTATATGAAAATTTAACAAAAGGAAAGCTGTTATAATATTTACATTTTGTATAAACTAAACTACGCCAAGGCTACACCCAGTTTGCGCAAACTTCAGCTGACAAGAAAACAGCTTGTAAGTGATGCCAAGACGATACCATATGACTTGCACTGTCATAAAGTTATCTCATACATCTATATAAGTAGGTAATAAATGTATCTCATGTAAAACCAAGCTTCTAACTCTAGCAATCTTCTTACTCTACATGCCTGAACTCTACAAGCCTAACTGCACAAACTCTACATCTTAGTTAAAATATATGTCTTGGACATTTCGCTACATTCACTTACATGTGGCGTAAGGTGAAAAAGGACATTGGTAATTTTGTATGGAACAATTTGCTTCGGCGACCAAAGACAAAATTAGGCTAAATGTTAATTAAGCGCAATTACACCTAAATTACAACGACATAGGTCACATATCTGCAGGAAATGACTCCGGCGCAAAACGCCATAGTAACAAAACGACATACTCTCTAAAGGAGTTGTTCTCAATACGTATTCTCAAAAGCACAGAAGTACAGTCGTCAAAATATTAAGTTTAATATCTTTGTTTTTTGACGACTTTATTTTTTAAATTTATTTAAATTTGAAATTCAAGATAGGTTTTGAACGTTTTCTGGGATACTATTGTATATTTATAAATATTGTAAATTTTATAAATAGCACGAATACTCGCTTCTGCAGCATAAATATTAAATTTATGTTGGCAGCATTTCCCCATTAAAGTATGCCATAAGACATTCTACTATGAAAATAGCTGAAATAGACCAGGCGCGTCGTTTCTTCATCTGATATTTCTCTAATTTTTCTGACTGCATATGCTGCAGAACTGAGTCTATTTGCTGGATTAGCAATATGAGGACCCCACTGTAATTTACAATCTAGTGTAATACCTAGGAATACAGTGGGGTCTACCATGTTCATTCTCTCATCATTGAGTAGTTAATTGGTTTGTACTTGCTTCACATTTGGCAAGCTAAATTTTAAACATTTTGTTTTATTTGCACTTAAAAGTAAATTATTAACATTAAGCCAGTTTACTATACGTGAGAGAGAGCACTGTTTACCTGTCGTAATTTAATTGTTGTCGCTGCACTTTAAATATAAGAGAAGTGTCATCAGCAAAAATCTCATGCCCATCTTGAACTAGAAAAGACAAGTCATTTATGTAGATAAGAATAATACGGATACATGGACCTAAAATAGATCCCTCTGGAACACCTAATTCTATATCAGACCAGTGGATCTTTTCATGTTTAATTAGTTTACTACTGGAAACATAACCTGAAAATTTCGCTTATCTGGTATAATCCAAACCCAAGTTATGACAGTAAAAAAAATCGACGCTTCAAGGAAAGGTGCAGGTCGGGTAGTGTTTCTCTCCTCTTTTGTGCTTCGCTTAGCTCGCCTTGGCGGGGGTACTACCGTGCTCCCAGATATGCAGAAGTTATTTCAAACCAGCAATACTCTAAATTGAATTCGTCTCGAACTAAAAACTACAAAGTTGGGAATTGATAAATTTATTTTGTATTTCTCGTAGGATGTCTGGAAATATCTAGATCTATTTTTATAGTTCGATTAGCTGAATTACTTTTACATCACCGACGATGTAACATGTCGCTTTGTATTAGTTTTGTGTCTTTGTTTGTATACCTATTAGTTTTGTGTCTTTGTTTGTATACCTATTTTTGTTTTTTCTTAATAAGAAGCTTTTATATATTTATTTGTCAGCTTGATTTTTTATTTGTGATTGAAATAAAAGAAGTTAGTGGATAAAGAACAGAGTGTAATATTTTCATGTCACAATAGATCTACGTCTAAGGGTCAATTCACACCGAAACGAAACGATATAAGACATACCCCTGCATAAAAAAAGACAAAATTAAACTTCACGCTACACGAAAAGAAACGTGTTTCATTCACGCGTATCTTTTTGTGTAGATAATAATGTTCAATTTTGAATAGCTATCTTAAATTGCGGCATCGCGTATATAGCTTCGCGTATCGTTGCGGTGTGAACCGACCCTTTGAGATTCTCAAATATTTCTCATAATATTATATTCACTTAAATGACATATTATGTACAAGTATGCTCGAAATACATCTATCGGCATTTCTTGACCTTTTTTTGACAGTCGATGTCGATAACTAATTAAAAAAATACTAGTACCCAGTGTTTTAATATTATATATCTATGCTAGTACCTACAACAAACTATCAATGCGACAAACATTTATAACGGGTTAAAGTATACAATCGATGTAACGATAAAATATAATATTGGTTTTTCCGACAATGATGGATGGACCTCTATACCGCAAATATTCGATTTTGATTGCACGCAATACATAAAGAGGTGCAATTTAATGGCAAAAATATTGGATGTTGAATTTTTACCTCCGGCACAAAACAACATACTCTCAAAAGGACTTATTCTCAAAGCGACGTGCTCTCAAAAGGACAGAAATTGTACAGTCCATGATATTATAAAAAAAGTATGAATTTGGAACTAAGTTTCAAATTTATGTACGGGAGGCACTCAATCCTTACGGGACATTTTGTACATGGGTTTGACAAAGTCTGTATAATTATAGTGTATGGGACTGTATTTTTCCACTAGGTTTTCACCGCCGGCTCTGATCAGACTCGAAGATAGCAAGGTTACACCGATTCGGGCAGAGCTGGGGCGTATAAAAATAACACTGATTTGAGGAGAACATTTTGCACGATAAGCCGTTAGCTTACCTGGCTCAGGGCAATGCCGTATAGGGAGCACAAATGTACTCTTCTAATTTTCATATAAGCTATCTCTCTCTTATTTCTCTATACGGCTATTTTTCCATAATTTTCCCTAATTTCCCTTTATTTCCCCTGAGCCAGGATAAGTGAAACGCATAACGTGAAATTCTTTATTTACCATAAAACAATACATAATCACACAGTTTACATAGATACTTAGTAACACATAAGCAAAATTACAAGTATAAGAAAAACCATATATTTTTCACCATTATAATCTAATTTTCTCTAAAACCATTTACATTTCTATTTACCTAAATGTTATTTACTTTAGCCACTAATTTTCCCTATGTACAACACTAATTTTCCAAGCGAAATAAGCTACGGTTAAGAAATTATAAAGAAAATAAACTCGTGACTCTAAAACAATTATTTACCACTATTCTAATGAATTTAACACTTATGTACAACACTTATATTCACTATTTTCACTCTTAAGAGTTTATGTACTATTTACTCACAGTTTTTAGAAACGTTTTAAAGCACTGATAAGTGTTCATTGTCTTTAAATTCACTTTAAAACACAGGCGAGGCCGCTGTCCTTAACATCCTCCCCCCGGCGCAGTAGCCAGGTTCTACGCAGCCTCCTCTGGTGACCGCGGGCTCGCTGGACCCGCCGTGGACTGCTCCGCTGACTGCCAGCTGTCTGTGTCCGCCGCAAACTGCTCCGGTGACTGCGGGCTGACCGTGCCCGCTGCAACTGGCTGCGACCGCGAGCTGTTTGTGCTCGCTACAGCTCGTGGTGGTGACTGCGAGCCGTCTGTGGCTCGCTCCGGCGACCGCGAGCTGACTCTAGCTCGCTCAGGCGACTGCGAGCTGTCTGTAGCTCGCTCAGGCGGCTGCGAGCTGTCTGTAGCTCGCCCCGGCGACCGCGAGCTGTCTCTAGCTCGCTCAGGCGACTGCGAGCTGTCTGTAGCTCGCTCAGGCGGCTGCGAGCTGTCTGTAGCTCGCCCCGGCGACCGCGAGCTGTCTGTAGCTCGCTCCGGCGACTGCGAGCTGTCTGTAGCTCGCTCAGGCGGCTGCGAGCTGTCTGTAGCTCGCTCCGGCGCTCGTTCCGCGCCCGGCACCGCCCCCGGCTCCGGCTGCTCCGCCAGCGGTCGCGGTTGCGACTGCGGCGCCTCCTCCAGCACTGCCAATTTTGATGTGGGCCTGCGGAACACACCACTGCGCGTGCGAACGTCCGCACAACGCACCTGTCCGTCCGGGCCAGGGTAGACCCGGTGCACGACCCCGCGCGGCCACGTATTACGCGGCAGCGCCGGATCTACGACCACGACCAGGTCGCCCGGAACCAGGGCACGGCTGCTCTGCGGCGCCCCGTAGCGTGGCGTGAGCGTGGGGAGGTATTCCCTCACCCAGCGCCTCCAGAACTCGTCGGCAAGGGCTTGCGCGACTCTCCAAGTCTTCTTGTCCGCCGGCACACACGGTCCGACGTACGGCAGTCCGGTGGACGACCCCAGGAGGAAATGGTTCGGTGTGATTGCCTCCGGGTCGCTGGGGTCCACGGAAACGTGAACTAGCGGTCGTGCGTTCACGGAATACTCCGCCTCGGCCATCAGGGTCTGGAGTACCTCTTCTCTCGGCGACTTCTCGTTCAGCGTAGCGAGTAAGGCGGTTTTCACTGACCTCACCATCCGTTCCCAGGCACCTCCTTGACTCGGCGCCCCCGGCGGGGTGAATTTCCATTGCATGCGGTGCGTGAGGCCCAGCTGAGCCATAGCCGGTGCCCACTCGGCGTACGCCTGCCGCAGCTCGACGTCCGCGCCTCTGAAGTTCGTCCCGTTGTCGCTGTACATGACTGACGGCCATCCTCGCCGCGCAGCCATCCTTCTCATGGCCATTATTGCTGAGTCTGTCGACAGCGAGGCCACCAGCTCCAGGTGCACGGCCCGCGTCGTCAGACAGGTGAAGAGTGCTCCCCATCTCTTCTCGTGACGTCGGCCGATGGTGATCGTCATCGGGCCGAAACAGTCGAGACCACAGTACGAAAATGGTCTCTGGAACGCCCCCAGTCGCTCCGCCGGCAGGTCTCCAGTTTGTGGTGTTCTCGGGTGCGCCCGTCGTAGCCGACAAAACGCACACTTACTTGTTATGCTGCGCACCGTCGGCCGCAGCTTCAGGATCCAAAACCTTTGCCTGAGGTCGTTCACGACCCTCTCACGGCTCCCGTGTCCTGCCCTGGCGTGCTCCCGTGCCACCAGTAGCTTCGTGAACGGATGTCTTCCGTCCAGGATGATTGGGTTCTTCATCTCCGCTGGAACCTGCGCTGCTTTGATTCTTCCGTCTAGTACGAGCAGCCCGTCTTTGTACACTGGGTTGAGCCGGTACAAGGGGCTCCACCTAGGCGCCGTCTTGCCACTTGTGATCTTTTCAATTTCTTGCGTGAAGCTGTCCCGTTGTGACCTCTGATACCACAACGTCTCGGCCCGTTCTAGGTGTCGTACCTCGAGGTTGGCTCGACGATCTCGGCACTTTTCTAAGAATAACAAAACCATCGCTGTGCATCTTATGAGGCGCTCGTAACTCGAAAAGCGCGTCACATCCGGCAGACAGTCCAGCTCACTCGCCCTTGTGGTGTAAAAGGCGACGTGTTCTTCTTTATCTTCGACTTGGGCGGGACTCTCCGCGGGCCACTCGCTCATAGGCCTGCGCAGGAAGTCTGGCCCTTTAAACCATGGGTCCTCGTCGCTCCTCGGAACATAGCCCGTTCTCGTGGCTAGGTCCGCGACGTTGTTCTTAGTGCTCACCCACCTCCACTGGTGGACAGATGTCAGTTCGGCGATCTCCCCCAGGCGGTGCGCGACATACGGCGTGTACTTCCGGCTGCCGTTCTGTATCCAACACAGCACCACCTGTGCGTCAATCCAGTAGAAAACGGTATCTGTTTTCCACCTGTGCTCTGCTACGACGGCGTTTCCCAGCCTCGCTCCGATCAGGGCGGCCTGTAGTTCCAGCCTCGGTATCGTTTGGGCCTTCAACGGCGCTACTTTGGCCTTGGCTGCGGCCAACACGACTCGAACATCTCCATTTTCCTGTTCCATCCTCCAATAGACGGCTGCGGCGTATGCGTCCTTGCTCGCATCACAAAATACGTGCAGCTGCCGGCTCCTCGTCGGGCTCCCCCCGTTGTAACTCCGGGGCAGCTCGAGATGGCTGATGTATTCCATGTCTGTCAGCCAGCGGGTGAAGTCCTCGGCTGACTCAGCTGGCAGCGGCTCGTCCCAGTCCAGCTTCTGACGCCACAAGCCTTGTAGGATGACTTTGGCGGTAATGGTGTAACAGCTAAGTAGCCCCAGCGGATCGTAGATACTCATTACGGTGCTAAGGGCCTCCCTTTTCGTCGGCGCGCGCTGCAGCTCACGGACCTCCACAGGAACTCTAGATAGCGACGTGTTGAATTTTAGTTTGTCACCTTTGGAGTCCCACAGCATGCCCAGGGTCTTCTGCTCGTCCTTGGTGACGTGCTGCGTAGTATTCTCAGCTAGGCGGTCCTCAGGCAGCTCCTCTAGCACCCTCCGATCGTTGCTCGTCCAGCCTCTTAAGTGGAAGCCACCTTTCCTGTGCACCTGGTCCACTTGCTCTACCACCTGCTTGGCCTTCTCCCGGTCTGGATAGCTGTCCACGTAGTCATCCATGTAATGGGCTTCGGAAATAGCGCGATGGGCTTCCGGGTGTGACTCAGCGAATTCTTCCGCGTTCCTATTCCGGGCTGAGTGTGCCAGGAACGGCGAACACGACGCTCCAAAAATCATCACCACCATCTTGTATCTGGTCGGCGGCTCGTTCGGGTCCTCTCTCCACAGGAACATTTGGGCCGGCTGGTCTTCTCGTCTGACTTTCACACGAAGGAACATCTCCTGTATATCGGCCTTCACAGCAACAGCTTCCTCCCTGAACCGGAACAGGATTCTTGGCAGTGACGTCAGAAGGTCAGGCCCCTCCAACAAGTGATCATTAAGGCTCACGCCGCTTGTCTTCGCCGCCGCGTCGAAAACCAGTCACAGCTTACCCGGTTTGTTTGGGTTTTTTACCGGGAAGTGCGGCAGGTACCATGTACGGTCGCTTCCGGCCTCCGTCCCGTCGCATTTTTCCGCATATCCCTTGCTTATGAGATTTTTCATCTGCCCATGGTACTGCGCCTCGTCTTCTGGGTTTTTCCTGAGCTTGTGTTCTAAGTTCTTAAGCCTCTTCAGCGCATTGTTGTAGCTGAGAGGTAATTTGACGCCGTCCTTGCGCCACAGAAGTCCCACTTCGATTCGACCGTCCTCCGTTCTCTTGGCCGTCCTGCCAAAGAGGTCGATGGCCCGCTGCTCGCCGTCTGTCAGCCTCGCCTTAGCCGCTATTCCCAATGCGTCTATATCGAAGTGTTTCTTCACCATTTCTTCGAGCCGTTCGCCTCTGGTCTCGATTGTGGATATGTGCAGGATACTCTCATCATCCTGCCTTATGATGCGCCTCGGGATGCTGCCGTGGATCACCCAGCCGAGTTTGGTCTTTGAGGCCGCAGGCTGGTTCCTTTTCCCGATTCTCAGTTCTCTTGACACGATGAGCTGCCAGTTGTCCGTACTGTTACGGAGTGGGTCAGGCTTAGCTTTTTAAAAAAAAAACTTTATTACACAAACTAAAATTTATTTATGAAAAATAACACAAAAATGTGTTGTCGCGCCGAAGTTCAAATCTACTCTAACTCTTGTTCATTAGAAATGGACAAAGGAAAATTAAATGCTGATGTATGAAATTGTGCAAGCGTGAGACTGCTATCTCAGCTATTTACTTTAAATATGATAACTGTGGAAATAAAATCATAACAGCCCCCCGGATAAGATGGAGCATTATCCCTTAAGGAGATGCGAAATCTAAAAATTATTAAAACTTGTAACTTGTAAGAGCTTTGAACTTCGCTACAACATTACATAATAATAGGTAAATAAAAATAGAAGTAATCCAATGAGATTAAAATTTAATTAAAATAAAACTATTTCTAGTTAATTCTATATTATATTTGGGCACTTAAATGCTATTCCTAGGCCAGTTTTATATATTTAGTATTACATATTCTTTGAGTTTGCTAAAATATTTCGTTTACATGGTATAGGGGTTTTCTTTATTTCAACATCTGATGATGATGATAATTCATCATCAATACCTTGTATACAAATAGAATTTGAGACTGACCTGTCTTCTGTCCTCTTATTGTAGCATTGATTAAATATTTTTATGCAACACCCTGAGGATGAGGGTTTCCGAAAGAATACCCTCTTATATTTACATATAATAAAAAGGAAAACAATAAATGTTATGATATAGCCTGACATTAGGTAGTGAATTGCATACGTGTTAAAATGAGATGGATTTTGAATCTTATCTAATTCTTTTTGCAAGGAATCTAAATTTATACTGGCATGCAGTAACGAATCCAAACTATTGATGTGATCTATTTTTGACAATTTAATTTGTGATAATGTTTTATTAATTTTATTCCTATCGCAACAATCATCCTGGAGTATATTGAAATTAGATATTACATTGGTTATATTATCATTTGTATAGACAAGGTCAGAAGGAGTAAATTGCAAAGTTTTATAAAAGCCTTTACAGTGCCTAGGTAAAGTAAAAATACCTGTACCAAACAAGATGACTTCGTGGGTGGTAAGATCGTCATTACAGCTAACGTGGCATTTGCCTGGTTCAGACTGCACATAAATCCACTTGTTATTACTTAATTTATAGAAAAGATCTACAGTTCCATGAATTAATCTTGTCTGGCATGAGGAAGGAATCTTATCAACTACTTCACTTAAAATAATAGTTTCACACGTGGGGTTCGCAATCACTGAATACACGTTTTTTAACTCACATACATAGCACTTTTCACGAATCACTTTACACTCATCTAATCTCGACAGCAGTGAGTAGAACATATGGTCTTGGGTTATCGCAACATATGGGCTAGAAGGGGCAATTAGGATAAAGGTATCTGGATGTTCAATATCATACGGAACTGGGAATGACACTACATTAAACAAATCATATGTTTGCGGTAAAACTAAAGGGATTTTAACAATAATAATGATTTTATAATCATGGAAGTAGCATATTAAATCGGAGATGTCTATTAATTCATGTATATGTTGCAAGGATAATGTTACAGGTAAGTCATAGTGCTTAGGTAAATCATTTCTATGTTTATCTAACTCGCTGAACAGCTGGTGTGGACTGAGTACAGTCGGATGCAAAACGTTTAACTTTGCAAATAGTATGGCATTATTAATGTCATCAATACTGAATGAGAGCGACAATATAATAGAATCTAAAGCAGTAATTAGGGAGTTTAGTTGAGATTTAATTACTAACTGATCGTTGCTAATAGAAATATCTTCCATAGATTTTTGAATAATGTCCATATTTTTAATTAAAATATTTTCGTTCTCATTCACTCTATTTATAGTACTATTGAATGAATTTATGGTTGACCTAACTATGTGTATATTATCTTTCATTAATGTTATAAGTTGTTTTTCATCCGTCTGTACTTTATTGATAGCGTCAGAGTATTTTATAGCGTCTTCAGAATCTAAGGTGCCGAAAAATGTTTTTAAAATTGAGCCACCAAAATCGAACAATCCACGTTTTGAGCGCCGATGAGGTTGTTCATCGTCTATCAAATAAGAAATTGAAGAAAATTTGTTAACATTATTTATATGTTGATTACGTAACGCGACCAAAGAGTTTCTACAGTCAGTTTTAATTTTATTGAATTGGATAGAGTTACAAAGGCTATTGACTCGCTCAAAAATGAACTCTATTTCATTGAGGTTAGGCTTCACGTGATTTACATCTAGATGCGTAACAATATTCCATTTAGTATTAGTGAACTTAATATCCATAAGCTTATCAAAATAAAGCCCTGGGCTGTTGCGTATGGGCGTAACGTACATACAATGAGTCACCGGGACTAAGCAGTACCTGAAAGAGATATTATGACGTATCACGTAACATCAGAGGCCAGTTTTATTTCGTCATAATGATGACGTACATGTTTCCTATTCATAAGTAGCGTAACTGAATGATTGCCATTTATTTTAATGATTTTAAATGGACCTTTCCATATAGGTGATAAGGCCTTATTTTGCTTGTGGTGACATTTTACGTAAACCATGTCACCGGCGTTATAAGTTACGGGTTTAGAGTGATTATCATAATATCTTTTTGATTTTTCTTTAGAGACTTGAATATTTTGAAGAGCCTTTTGCCTACTATAATATAATCGATGATTAACCGCTCGTATGTAGTCAGTATATGTGTTATTTTCTATTGTATCTATAGATTTAGGTATGTAAGGCTTAAAACCGAATAGGAGTTCGAATGGCGGAAAACCTGTAGTAGAGTGAGTATTAGAATTATAAGAAAACATAGCAGTATTTAAGTATAAGTCCCATGTATTATTATTCTCGTGGACAAACGGACGTAAATATTCTTTAAGCGTTGAATGACTCCTTTCGAGAGCACCACAGGTTTGTGGATGATGTGAACAAGCAAATATGTGTTTTATACCGAATAATTTAGTTAACTGGCGTAAGACTTCTGAACTAAAATTTGTCCCTTGGTCTGTCACTATATACTTGGGTATACCTACATGAGATATAAAATGAATTAGTTTCTTAGCGGTTTCTTCCGCCGAGCATGTCTGTAACGGATATGCTTGGGAATATTTTGTCAAATCGTCCTGTAATGTTAATATAAATTTGTATTTAAATTCGTAAGTCTCTGGAAGAGGACCAACGATGTCTAGATATATTTTTTCGTTAGGTTTTGTCGCAGTACTCGTAATTATCATAGGAGCGCGATTGGTTTGACGTAGAGGTTTATTAACCTGACACGACCTGCAACTTTTAACATAGTCCTCGACATCTTGACGCATTGATTTCCACCAATACATAGATTTAATCCTTTCTAGCATACGCGCTATGCCAGGATGACCCGCCGATGGGGAGTCATGATGATCTTTGAGAATTTGTTTTACTTCCTCTGGAGTAGGGAATAGTATAGAATTTTTATATATATTTATTTTTATACCCGTGTTATGAAAAATAAAAGCTAATATATTATATATTTTTGTATAAGATAATTTATTGAAAGGATCAGAGAAGTCTGATATAGCAAACTCCTTCTCTTCCATAAACCAATATTTTATCATGTCACGATAACCAATTAGTAAATTAAATATATCTTTATATGACATTTCATCATAGTGATGTACACGTGTAAATAAATGAGTAAATAAGTGTTTATCGTTTGAAGTATTATAATAACCGTACAATTCTCTTTCTATATCTCTAATATTAGGTTCGCTCGTAGATAAATCTATTATTTCGGAACAGTAGGGCACTGAATCATCCAAATCTATGGATGTTGGATATGCTATCAATTTACATTTAGCTTTTAAAAGAGATTCATTATGCTCAACAATTATTGTATCGTTACGATGGCTAGGATCTCTACTAAATCTTAGAAACCGATCATAAGTCTCGCAAACGGATGCTTCACACGTGGGTGATGTCGTCGGGTTAGATGCCGGCGTGCGCGATTGAGGCTCGGGGTCCGCACTGACGTCATCGGATATGTTCACTGGGAAACGTGATAGCGCATCAGCGTTGCAATTAAGTTTGCCCTGTTTATGAACTATCTCATAATCGTATTCTTCCAGCTTTAATCGCCAACGAATAAGACGCGACCCCGGGTCTTTGACATTAAATAACCACACTAACGGTTTGTGGTCGGTGACTATTTTAAACTTATGACCGTATAAATAAGGACGGAAATTCTTTACACCGAACAGAATAGCTAGTAGTTCTTTTTCGGTAGTTGAGTAATTACCCTCTGCTCTATTAAGGGTCCTGGATGCGTAAGCGATAGGTCTGTCTTTACCTATAGGACCTTGAGATAATATCGCACCGACAGCGTAATTTGATGCGTCGGTAGTGAGAACGAAAGGCTGACTGAAGTCAGGATATTGTAAAAGTGGAGCGGATGTTAATTTATTTTTTAAGATATTAAATGCTTGCTCCTGTTCATGAGACCAGTGGAATGCAGCGTCTTTTCTAAGAAGAGAAGTAAGAGGTTTCGTGAGTTTTGAAAAATTCTCTATGAAGCGTCTGTAATATCCAACCAATCCTAAAAATGACTTTATGTCCTTGGCATTTTTAGGAGTGGGAAAGGTGGTGACTGCCTTGACCTTGTCTGGATTTGGGGATACCCCTTTTTCTGTGATAATATGACCAAGATATGCTACCTCGCGGCGTAAGAACTCGCACTTATCTGGCTGTAATTTTAAATTATATTTTCGGAATCTGTCAAATACTAATTTTAATTTTTGAATATGAGAGGGAAGATCATGACTGTATATGATACAGTCATCCAAATAAACAAAACAATGAATACCTTGAAGCCCAGATAAAACTAAATTCATAAGTTTCTGAAAGGTTGCGGGAGCATTTTTTAGACCGAAAGGCATACGGTTAAATTCGTAATGACCCGAGAAGTCCCCATTCGTAACTATTGTGAAAGATGATTTTTGGGAATCTTCTTTTTAAGGGCTATTTGGTGAAATCCGCTCACAAGGTCAAGGGTGGTAAAGTATCTCGAGTGCCCTAGTTGATCTAATATGTCTGTGATCAATGGTAAAGGATATATTTCAGTGACGGTGACGTCATTAAGTTTCCTGTAGTCAATTACTAGCCGCCACTTTTGGGTGCCAGAGGCATCTTTCTTTTTAGGCACAATCCACACAGGAGCACTCCAAGGAGAATTGGAAGGTCGGATAATATTTTGTTCCAACATACTTTTAATTTGTTTTCCTACTTCAGCTTTATGACACTCCGGAAAACGATACGACTTAGCGTGAATAGGGGCTGCATTCCCTGTATTAATTGAGTGTTCAATAGCGTTAGTGCACGAGAGGGGATCTCCTTCTAGATAAAATATGTCTGAATAGTCAGAACAACATTCTAATAATAACTTTGTTTCCTCAGGATTTAAATGATTAGTGCGTATTAAATCAATAACGCGTTGAGATCTATCGAGAGAAGAAATGTTGAGATTATTAATTTCGTGAATATTTTGCGATTTACATTTTTCTATGGTGTCATGATCTATGAATGACAACCGCACACGGTAGTCTTGTACCAAGATATCTGATTCAGTAGTGTTAAGAATTGTTAGATTTACCCGGTTATTAGGTTTAATAGAAACTATACAATTAGCTATATATACGCCCTCACTATAAACGTTATCTAATACAAGAGCTTCGCGTAAACCGTTTATTTCGGATGTTTCGTTTATGATACCGCATTCTATGACGGCTTCAGACCTAGCAGGAACATTATATGACGGTAAGCTATAGTGAATGGGTATGCGCTTACCCTTAATAAATAAATAATTGCTAGAGTATCTAATGTCAGCTTGCAACGTCTTAAAAAAGTCGCTACCTAATATACCATCATATTTAAGATTAATATTTTCACTAACTACATGAAATTTGAAGGGGAAATCTAGGTCTTTATATTTAAAATTAATATTTATCGATCCTATTGTTTCATAATATGAATCGTTGTCGCTAAGACCCCTTAATTTAATTTTTTCATCCGATAAGGTCGGTTTATGCTCTAAGTTTGTTAACCGGAAAATACTAACGCAGGCGCCTGTGTCTAATAGAAAACAAAGAGGCTTTTGTGAATAATTCGTTTTTAAAAATACGTGAGGCAAAGATATTTTTGCTGTGTGAGAATTTAACTCGTAGATAGGAATATCTTTATCAATTTTACGATCCCTAGATATTAGGTTAGAGCTATATTTTCTACTAGAAATTAAATTTTCATTTTTATTACTAGAAGGAGGTTCAGTTTGCACTTGAACACTTTTATAGGAACTCTTATTAATTAGAGTTTTATTTTCAATAGGACTCAACGAAACAGATACTCTCGATGGAGTATGCTCAGTATTACAAGAAACCATCCGGTTCGACAAAAGAGATCCCGTAGGTATCGGTCGAACACGGCTCAGCGAATTATAGACTCCAGAGGGAGTAGGCTGAGGGTTTTTATTAAACACATCATTACGATGGTGAGTGTGACAAGAAACCGTCCGGTTCGACAAAGAAGATCCCGAAGGTATCGGTCGAATACGGCTCAGCGAATGAGAAACTCCAGAGGGAGTAGGCTGAGGGTTTTTAAAAACGTCATCACAATGAGAGGAAATATTTTTGGTTTTATTTATGTTATTTGTGCCTGTCCTATTATCGGGTGATCGACGGCACGATAATGATACCCGATTATTTAGTTTAAATTTTCTGACTCGCATGATTCGATTTCGCACTGTTCACACGTTTCATCGTGTTCACAAGTAGCGATGGGCGGCGACTCAGCGGTAACATGATGCTGGCTAGGAATACTGTTGTCACGCGGTGAACCATGAGAATTCTGTTTCCTTTTAAAACATTGCGAAATATCATGACCTGGTTTTTTGCAATACCGGCAAAAGACCTTCGAAATATTTTGATTTTGTGACGTAGTGGAAGTTGAGAGATTTCGAGATGAGAATGATCTAATTTTAATTTTACGCGGACAGTCCTTCTCAGCGTGTCCCGTTCGGTGACACGATGAGCATAATTTAATTGAATTTATTTTAGAAATATGATTCTGTATCTTTTCTTCTTCGATAGCGATATTAATTGCGTTATTGAGAGTTTTAGGTTCTCTATTACGAACCGCGTTACTGAGTGAGGGCCGGAGCCCTATGCAAAATGAAAATAAAGCTAGATCTTCCGTCATTGCAATACGTCCGGGAATTTCTTTTTCTAAACAATTAGAATTTATTATTTCCGATTGTAGGGAAGTGAGACAAGTCTCTATGCGTAACGCGTATTGTGATACAGATTCATCTGAGGACTGTTTGCACGACTGTAATTCTAGTAAAAGATGATTATGATGTTTTTTCTCTCCAAAATTTTGCTGGAGGAAACTCATTAAACTATCGAAATCTTCAAACACCTTATTTGCACAAGCAATCTGAGCCTTACCACCCAATTTGGAAAGTATATATTTTAGGAGTAAATTTCGCTGACTAGGGGATGCTAATTCTAAAGCATTCCGACAATTTGTCAAAAATGCTGTTAGAGTATCACGCTCCCCATTATAATTATTGATAAAATCACATAAAATTTTAATAGGATATTGTTCCGGACCTACTGCTAATTCTAATTTACTTTCCGATTTATCCGATTTTAAAGACATTTTATATGTTTTCTAGGCAAGTGATAACTCAAAAATTTATAAAATCGAGACTTAGAATGATGAGAAATAATAAAAGTTAATGGACAGGATATATAGGTCACAAATATTAGATTATAATATTTCCTCGAGTGAATTACGATTTAACGTAATCAAAGATTTATAATAAATTTAAATTAAATTACACGCAACGATTATTAAAATTTTTTCCTTGTTTATTAAATACTTGAGGAAATCTTATACGATTTTCAGGAAGGAATAGGAGGATTGTTGCGCACAATATATAGAGAAAATAATATGTTCGACTCACAGTACTGCTGCGAGAAGGAGAGTAGAATCCATCGATGTTCTTCAGCGGCGATGTCCTAGACCCACAGTCTGCGGGATGCTCGAGATGACCAGGAGACAGCTAGCAGCTGCGTGGCACCACCAGGTAGTGCTCACGAAGGTAACGGCCCAACCGGCACGACGGCAGCAGCAACACCAGCACAGCGTGAGCGGCGTAACAAGACGCCAGCGGCAGCGCAGCGAGCCCGGCAAGATGCGCGGTGCGCCCGGGTTTTGCAACTGGTGTGCTCCTAACGCTAGGAGCCCGAGTTGTCGACGAGACGACGGCGAGATGGCGCGAGAAATGATCAGCAGGCTCAATCAGATAGAGACTTACTGTCGTGATCACTATCACTTAAACTTTTGAGTTTTTCTACAAACTTTTTTGTTTTCAGTTTTACTTATCACAACACTCGCGCCGCGATTGGGATTGCCGGAACGTGACGGTTTCTCAAGCACATCCCACTTCTGACACCACTGTTACGGAGTGGGTCAGGCTTAGCTTTTTAAAAAAAAAACTTTATTACACAAACTAAAATTTATTTATGAAAAATAACACAAAAATGTGTTGTCGCGCCGAAGTTCAAATCTACTCTAACTCTTGTTCATTAGAAATGGACAAAGGAAAATTAAATGCTGATGTATGAAATTGTGCAAGCGTGAGACTGCTATCTCAGCTATTTACTTTAAATATGATAACTGTGGAAATAAAATCATAACAGTACCGATGAGAAGTTGGGGTTTCTCGTTCTCATAACACATCTCTTCATCCCTGAGATCGTGCAGGTGAGCGAGTTGCAGCAATGATTCCGGAACGGATTGAGTGAGCAAGTTCAATCCGCCCACAGTTCTCGCAGTGATGTCGTGCCTGGTACCGTCGTGACCCCGTACGCCCAGTTGTACGAGTCGGCTTTTTTCCTCATTCCTCTCGGCGTTGATCCCGTGCATCCGCAGCACTTTCGACGGACCGTCTGCGCCGATAGCCTTCGCGACGTCTTCATCCAGCAGAGTCACTGTCGAGCCCTCGTCGAACAGCGCGAAGATGTCCGCTTCGCCCCGTGGACCTACGACTTGAACCCTTCTCATCTTGAGTTTTACCGCACGGTCGGACGTGACCGATGCGGTAATAACGGCGTCCTCAGCCTGTGGAGCGCCGCCGGACCTCTCCTCGTGCAGCAACGTGTGGTGCAGCCGCTTACAACCCTGTGCGCCGCACCGTTTCGCCTTACAGTTGAATCTTCTGTGTCGACTCGATATGCACAGGAAACACAGCCCCTCTTTCCTGACTGTGTCCCATCTCTTTGGTACGCTCATTTTCTTGAAGGTGGCGCAGCGAGGCAGAGTGTGATCATTGGCACATATCGGGCACTTCATTGCTTCCTCGCGTACCTTCTTGGGTTGGCTGTGGCTCGGCGAACCCCTGCCCTCATCTGTCACTGCGAAGACTGGCCTTCTTGCTCTGGTTTCACTCTTGTTCGGAGGTTGACGCGGTGTTTCTCTCTTCGATGTTGTGCTGAATCCGTAGCGCAGTGCCCTGTCCGCTTCCCTCATTAAGAATTCAGAGAGAAGGACGACATCGGGCTCGTTCCTGAAGCGCGACGTCTCTTCTGCGTAGTCGTACCACTTGCTTTTCTCGTAGGGACTGAGCTTCTCTAGAATGTCTCTCGTGAGCAACGGGTTGAAAAGGTACCCGTGCCTCAGCCTCTTCAGGATAGCCACCATGTTCTGAATCTTCACGGCGAATTGGTTGAGTTCCGCCGCCGAACCTCCGAGCCTCGGTAGCCTCTTCAGGTCTTCCATCATGCGGTCCACCATAACTTCTGGGCGTCCGAAGCATTGTTCTAGAGTCTTCATGATTTGTTCGGGCGGCGTAGCGACGCTCAGCAGTGGTGCCACGGCTTCCCTGGCTTCTCCCCGTAAGCAGTTCCTCAGCCGAGCTAAGTTCTCGATCGGTTTCAGCTTGTAGAATGCAGTGGTGTCTTCCATGGCTGCTTTGAAGGACAACCATTCGGTGGGAGCCCCTGAGAATGTAGGCAGCTCCGTTGTGTGGCGCGTCTGGCGTTGATTCAGCAGCTTGTCTAACGTTTCAGCGAGATGTTCCACCCCGTTGGCCCTAGACGTGGGCGGTGTGGGTGAGTGTGGGCGGCGTTGTTCCGGCCACTCAAATCTCGTCTTCTGGCCTTCGCGTCTTCCTCCAGTTGGTGGCATGTCTTCTGGCTTCGGCGTCTCTCTCTCCTCTAACACGACCGGCTCTTGTCTAGCCTCTTCATGGTCGGGTCCTTGTTCGCTTAGCCAGGCTCGTACACGTTGCTCCACCTGTTCAGACGGCTCGTCGTCATCGGGGCTGCTTCCATCCTCTGCAGCGGCGACGTCGGCGACGAGTTTCTTCTTGATAAGTTCTGCTTCTATCTGCAGTTCCTTTTTACGGAGAGCGGCAAGCTTCTCTTCCGCCTCATATTGTATGCGTGCGACGACACTCGCTGTCGATCGACGCGACCTTATTGAAATAGCCTTCTTCCTGGCTAATGTTTGCACTTCCGGAGCTACAGGTGCCTTGCTAGTACCTGGTCTCGGTTTTAAAATTGTTTGAAGCAGATCTGCCCTTCCCTCGGTCGGCGGCGGCTGGCTCGTGGCGGCAGCAGACGGCGATCGTGGCGGATCTGGAAATCTTCGCGGTTGTTGTTGTTGTGGTTGGTTCTCCTCGGCCCCGCTCTGACTCCTTGTGATGACCATAGTTTAAGTTAAATGTTACGTTAAGTTAAATCCTCAAATCAAAAATTAATCTTCAAATATTCGTCTTCAAACTCCAAAATTCTCCAGAGTCTTCACGACTCTTCAAGAATCTTCGGTAGGTTTTTCAGGCGAAAAATCTGCGAATCCTTGCTTCCCTCTTCCTTGGTGTTGTCTTGTATCTTCGAGTCCAATCTTCTAATCTGAGTCCGTTGATCCCCGGTGTTGAATTCCTTTCTTCCAAAATTCTATGTTCGGCTTGATAAATTTTCTTCAAAAATTTTTCTATGTCCTTGGCTCGATGAAATTATTCTATGTCCAGTGTTCAGTAAATTTTTCTAAGTCCGGTCTTCAATAAATTTTTCTATCTCCTTGGCTCAGTAAAATTTTTCTATGTCCGATGTTCAGTAAATTTTTCTATGTCCCGTCATCAATAAATTCTTCTAAGTGTCGTCTTGATTGTTTTCAACTGGTATTGGACTTCGAAAATTTCTTCAATCTTGTATCTCGGATCACACGCGACTAACTCACTAACTTGCAATCCGGATCGCAAGGACCACGCACTACTGTATGGGACTGTATTTTTCCACTAGGTTTTCACCGCCGGCTCTGATCAGACTCGAAGATAGCAAGGTTACACCGATTCGGGCAGAGCTGGGGCGTATAAAAAATAACACTGATTTGAGGAGAACATTTTGCACGATAAGCCGTTAGCTTACCTGGCTCAGGGCAATGCCGTATAGGGAGCACAAATGTACTCTTCTAATTTTCATATAAGCTATCTCTCTCTTATTTCTCTATACGGCTATTTTTCCATAATTTTCCCTAATTTCCCTTTATTTCCCCTGAGCCAGGATAAGTGAAACGCATAACGTGAAATTTTTTATTTACCATAAAACAATACATAATCACACAGTTTACATAGATACTTAGTAACACATAAGCAAAATTACAAGTATAAGAAAAACCATATATTTTTCACCATTATAATCTAATTTTCTCTAAAACCATTTACATTTCTATTTACCTAAATGTTATTTACTTTAGCCACTAATTTTCCCTATGTACAACACTAATTTTCCAAGCGAAATAAGCTACGGTTAAGAAATTATAAAGAAAATAAACTCGTGACTCTAAAACAATTATTTACCACTATTCTAATGAATTTAACACTTATGTACAACACTTATATTCACTATTTTCACTCTTAAGAGTTTATGTACTATTTACTCACAGTTTTTAGAAACGTTTTAAAGCACTGATAAGTGTTCATTGTCTTTAAATTCACTTTAAAACACAGGCGAGGCCGCTGTCCTTAACAATAGTGTATATGCAATATTCTAAAAGTTGGTACGGTAGTAGTTTAAACTCTGGATTAACAAACACATAGGGAACTTTTTATCCTGAAAAATACAGTGTTGCCGTGGAATTTACGCGGTAGGAGCCGCGAGCAAAAGTTAGTATCATATAACTACTCCCGGGTACCGTCTATTCAAGTAGATTTATCCTCCGTAGATTAATTGCCATTTAATTTTTTAAAATTATTAAATATTTTCATAGTCCGAAGTTATAAAAAACAATGGAAGATACAAGTTAAAAAATAAACCAAACCATTCAAAAGTTACAATATTACCTACTCGTATAATAAATAGGTTTTTAAATGGCAACCACCAAAAACTGTCATAAGAACGTAGGCTAAGTCTACAGCTAGTATAAAATCAAAGTGTGTCAGGGCCCAACGGTGCTTATAATACGAATTAAAAAGAATAAAGTGAAAGTTTATAATACGAAGTTGAAATAGATTAAGTAGAATACAGTTAAGACATATTTCATGACCGGTAATGGGTCTAAAGAAATCCAATTTAACGTAGACAAAAGCTAGTAAACTTAATATTTTGACGACTGTACTTTTGTCCTTTTGAGAATACGTCCATTCGCCTGAGGCGAATTTTTATACTAAAGCGTTAAAAAAATTAAAAAACATGATATGGGAGATGTGAGACTTCATTCATCATATTATACAATCCAAAAATACTCTCATCGTGCCTAAATTGAAATTTGTACACTTAGCGCCGTCTCTGTACTGAACCGTACTTCAGAAAGTTAAGTTGGTCTATAAGAAGTCAGATGACGTTATATCGATGGCGTCATATGCATAGCGTGTCATGACGCGTCACGCGTGTCGTGACGTGACACGACCTTGAAATTTCACTCTCAACGCCGCTAAACAAGCTTGTGTCGTGACGATTTTTGTCACATGACGGTAGTAAAACACTTTACCTAGGAGATGAAGGTAAAACATCGAAATTGTTTGCATTATTTGAAATTGAATACAGGACGAAGCTTCTTCTACCTAAGAATGGAAGGTCTTCAGAAAATAAATAAGTAAATTTATCATTATTTTAAACATTTATTTTATTCATCAGAAAGCGATACCGTATTCTGGGTGCTAAAAATATATTTTCAGGCTTCAGCTTATTTAAATTTATAACTCAAACGAAAACTGCCCAGCCGATATAATTAATTAAGATAATAATTTTATCATTTTTAATTAAATTCGTCTCCAGTTCCAAAGTACTGAGACTTATTTACTCAACATTTATTCAAAGGCGACGTTCACAAAGTAAGCCATCTTCATTTTCGTAAATATTTTAAATAATTTTAACGATCGACGGAAACAGATAGGTGTTATGGATGAACTGATTTGATCTAGTTTTTTGGTTTGAAAGTTGACAGATCGAGAGTGTTCTTCGCTAAAATTCATCATCATCAGCTCGTTTAGCTGATGATGATGAAATTTAGCAAAGACTGCTTGACATGGGGGTTCCTTTAACTTTTAAATTTTGTTTATTGGTCCAAGAAAACCTTTTTTACACGGCGCATGGTGTAATATAAAATTAGATGTAGGTACCTATAATTTTTATTCAGTAGTCCAAGCAGGAACAAATAACAAAAAACTACGTAACGTTAAGAAATGTCATTTTTATGGGTGACATTTTAATTTCCATACAATTATCTTTTGATAACGTTACAAATACGCAGACATCGTCAGTTGTTCCTGCTAACCCCGTTGATGCTCTTTGATTTTTACGATTTAGCTACGAAGAATATATTTTTTAACATACTTAACTACAACCTTATTTTATTTATATTTTTATTTATTTATTATTAGTATAAACTTTAACAAACAGTTAGTAGGGCAGATTTTCAACTAAGCACACTATCCACCTGTGACTTTACCCAGGAATTAGGCAGGTACATTTGTTCTAATCCCCACTCAGTCATCGGCAAATCCGTGTGCGAGTCGTCCATCAAAAAGAAAAAGCTAAAGTCATATTTTAAACAGCATTTGGTACGAGACCCTTTACAGCCTTTCATCTGTAAGGATTTACTTAAACTGTACAAATAGAATAAAATTATATTTAACTCTAAGTCGTACGAAACAAAAACCAAATTCGCTTGACTTCTGTCGGTCATTTTATAACTAGACGACGCATTTTGTTTATACGGGGTTGGTCTCATGCAGTGAATTTAAATGGCGGAGTTTTATAAAATATGCACGAGATATCACTAGGTATTATTTGGATTCAGTCCGGGACATGTTTTGCAATAACTTTTTAAATCATATTTTTACAACACCAGTATATTTGTTTTACAACACCAGTATATTTGTTTTACAACACCAGTATATTTGTTTTACAACACCAGTATATTTGTTTTACAACACCAGTATATTTGTTTTACAACACCAGTATATTTGTTTTACATTTTGGGTACGCAGTTTGCATAAAATTACGTCTTTTAATTTGATTTATAAAGCCGTTGATACAGTGGCAAAACTCTGTTTGGTAGAGTTTTTCGTTACGTTTTTATTTTTAGTACTTGTTGGCGAGCGGTAAGTTCGCACACTTTTGGAATATAATAATAATATCTATGGACGTTTCACACCATGTCTATCTGGCCCCGTGGTAACTATGCGAAGAACTTGTGATACAGGTACTAGAAAACGGGAAGTATATTAATACTTTTATACATACATAATATATTTAAGATTTTTATTATATTATACACATATTGATTATACATTCATGACATTTTGTTCCTTCGGCAGGATTCGAACCAGCGACCCCCGGCTTGAGCACCAATGCGCTGAACCACTGAGCCACAGAGGTCATGTTATATATCGGTAGGTCGTTATATTGTAAGTAGGTGTATATTTGGATGTGTGATCGCAATTAAATATAGCTTTTGCCCGCGGCCTCGCCCGCGTAAATACCCCACCAAGCCAAGTATCCCACGGGAAAAATGTACTTTTTTAGGTATAAAATGTAGCTCGCTATATGTAGCTAGCCGGTCATGAAATATGTTTTAATCATACCAAATTTCATTAAAATCTGTTCATTAGTTTTTGCGTAAAAGTGTCACAAACATCCATCTATCCATTCATACATCTTCACAAACTTTATATAAGTAGTAAGATTATTATTGATTGAGACTATTTCATATTTGTAAAACTTTGGTATAGTGCGGTTCAAATAAGAATAGGATCGAGTCGGCGCCATATTGTTTCGAATTTAGACTGTTATAATAGTTACATTTATGTTTAGATAATTGTTTACTATTTAACATTCTTATTTTAATTCGATGCAAGACTATTAATATTTATATGCACATTAGTTTTTATGAAAATAACACTTTTCAAGTGATATTTGACAGATAAAGGTCATTGACGTTCCTATTCTGATTTGAAACGCGTTATAATTATGCTAGTACCTACTCTTTTCAAGTTTCACTTAAACACATCTTGAAAGTGACTACTACTTCTTTGTATCCGGTATATTTTGCAAGATGTACGGTTAATGTATATTGCCTGGGATTACTGTAGGGCTCCCCGGGGCCTCCTCACGGTGAAATATAACTCCCTGTTAAGTCATGTCCGCGTTAACTTCCACTATAATTAATCTATATAGGTACAAACTTCCTAATGTTACTTGGACAGTTGGGCAATTTCGTTACAATATGGGCTTTAAATATGTGTATTAATATTTAATAGTTGGTCTAAGTCTAAGAGAACAGTAGGCGACTGACTAGCGCGAAAAGCAGTGCAGGTTCAATTCCTGGACTGTATCAGTATCAGAGGTATATTTATATTAATCAATTTGTATCAGTATCAAAGGTATATTAATAATTACCAAATATTTAGTTTGTGATTATTTTTCTGTAAGTACCTATGTAAAATAATAAATGATTATAAGCTAATATTGAATGAATTGGTTAGTTATTAATTATTATTGAATGTTTTGCAAAGGAAGTAATTCTAATTATAGCCAAATAGGCTTACTTATTTTAATATTAAATTCTATTATTTATTTGGAGTACTTGATGATTATTATTAATTTTATAGATTTTTTTTTTTAATTGAATGTTGTGTATAGTCGTTATAGGTCTACAGTCACAGAATACATATTAGTTACTACTACAGTGTAAAATGCTTTTTCTTTTATTGTTTCTTATTAGTATGTAATATAAGTCTACTTTGTTGTCTGTTACTATACAAATATATAAATAAATAGAAAATACCTTTAGAAAGAGAACTAACAATCCCCGAAGAATATCCAACCCGCAGGAAGCTAGTAAGTAAAGTATAACAGGCGTAAACATTAATACGTTGCCTATTATTATTTGACGGTCTCTGTGGCTCAGTGGTTAGAGTAGGTATATAACATCTGTATAATCTATGGTGCAGGTGGTTAGCGCATCGGCAATCGGCACTCAAGCCGGAGGACGCGGTCCGAATTCCACCAAAGGAACAAAAAGTTTTCAGTGATCCTAGGTCATTCATGGATGTGTAATATGTTTATTGTTTATCTATACTAATATTATAATAAAGAGGAAAAGTTGTGTGGTTGTTTGTTTGCATTGAATAGGCTCCGAAACTACTCGACCGATTTTAATGAAATTTGGCACAAAAAGAAAATGTACGGTTTCTGCGAAATTAACTTTTGCGCGAACGAAGTCGCGGGCAACATCTCGTAATATAATTAAAATTTTAAATATATGTATAGTATAAAAGTATTAAATACATTCCCGGTCCCCGTAACACAAGTTGTTCGGATACTTGCCACGGGACCAGATTGATGACCAGATGTGACCAATTTTTAACAAAATTCCAAAAAGGAGGCGGTTGTTATTATCAGGATGTTCAGCCCCTTTACAACTGGATGTCATGTGACCTTAGGGACTTGTCTATCCCTATACAAGATACAGTGGTCAAATGCAGGCGTGAGGGTTGCGGAGACTATAAAAGTATAAACCAGTATAATACGGGTGTTTACTATGTAGTCGTATTATAGTGAGCATGTTAAGTTTCAGACTTTTTCAAGTCTACGAACCAAATTATCCAAGCGATAGTGCAACGTGACGCTCATTTGTCTACGAATATTTATGAGCAAAGGTGCAATGTTTCAAATACCTATCATCATCTGAATTTTTTCCCGTTGTACTAGAACTGCGAGCAAAACTCCGTCTCCAAGGTACTACTGTTGTGCATTAAGTAAACATTCTCTGATAAGTGATTTTTATTATTATTTTTATAGCTTTATTTCCAATAAAGCTGTTATGTAATAATTGATAACTGAGGCTAATTTTCAAGTTCATTTTATGAATAATTCAAATATTTCAAAATTCAAGATAGGCCATACGTAGTTACATTTGAGGGAACAAATCTTTATCTTGGTTTTCACCGTATTTCAAAGTCAGCTATCTTGTTTTTACCATAGGCACTTCAAATGTCAAAATGGCTCCAAACATCAATGGCCCTCAAAAGTGGGGCCATTTTCCAACTGGTTACACTTTTTGTCTCAAGTTCTCAACATACTTCGTCTAAACAAATACGGCTATTGATTATTTTAATTGAATGAACATAGGTACCTAATTACAGTCCCGGGCATAGACGGTCCCGGGGTTCAAATGATTTAAAGGAATCGGGTTGATGTCTACTGTCTTGTCAGAAAGTTTGCGGCGAGACAAGCCGATAGCGGATAGACATACGCTATACCAAGAGGCTTGAAGGTGCAGAACCGACTTTTAGGTTGGTAAGTCTTGTTAATCACTAAAAAAATGCAAATAGCCATTTTACGCCAATTTTATGCACGTTAAATTATACTTGAAAAACCAAGTCAGTAGAATAATTGTTTTTAGTATAGGTAAAATTATGAGCGCGCAAACAGAAGTGCCTTTTTGGAACAATAATAGTGAGTTAAACGGTAAAACGGTTATTCCGACCAAAATGAAAACGCAATGAAAATTGCACAAAGGATGTGTTTCCATGGGCTTTTTAATTTACGGCGTAATAGCGTTCAAATTCAAACAAATAGGTCTTTTTACGTGCTCGTTGAATTTAAATATATGGTCATCAGTTGTATTCGTGTATTTTTTTACTGAATTTATTCATACTTCTATAGAGATAGACCACGAAATATTGCTATAAAATCTGAAAATATGACATGAAGATCACATTTAATTTACTAATATTTGGTTTGTATCGAAAACAAAACAAATTTGGCACAGATTTAGAGTAGACCAAAGGGCAGGACTTTAAAGAAGGATTTACTGCATTAATTGCATAATTTTCTACTATAGGCATTAGGTTCTTAGCTTGTAAGGCTATAATCAGGTAATTAGGATATGAAAAATCGTCCATAGCTTCGACTGTCTTGACTGATTGTTTTTTTTTGTTACTTTTATTATAAAATCAGGAGTACCTACGTACCGTGTAAGTTATTTACCTTAAATACCTATATTTTTTAATCTTTAAACATCGCCCATAGGACGGTGCGCCTAGTCTGGGAGACAGAATAAATTGTTAACAGACACTGGGAATTTTACTATGGAACAATTACTCACGGCAACAAAAGATAAATTATATTAGATAAAAGCCTAATTGCATCTGGATTAGAATGGCATAAGTCGCATATATCTGGAGGTGGGGTAAATATTGTCTTATAGTCTGATTCACAAGATCCATTTCAGTCTTAGATCATATACTACGGGATAAGCCTTACATGCGCTTTCCCCTCTGCCGAGGTATAAGATTTTTGAATCTAATGCGTTCATAAAAACTATTTGCGTAATCGATTTTAACCATTATGTGCATCGGTATAGCATCGAAAGGACGTCCGAAATGCTCCGCTAAAAATGCCAATTTGTGCTGTTATGTTCTGTAAAAACAAGTCCAATACGTCGAATCTTAAAAAAGATGGAATAACCTTTCATTTGTGAGTATTTTTTTTTAATTGTTGTATATTTCTATTTAAATGTAATTTCGTAAAAATCGACGATGTATCGAATAGCGGTGTACACGAAACAGATAATCGTAGAATACGCAGTCCCCACGAGACTATTGTTTTTAGATATAGAATTTTAGTCTTTATTTCCTGTGTAATAGATTCGAATTTTATTATGGCACTTAATTCTCGAAACTTTCAAGAGGGGCTCGAAAAAATTGCAAAAGCAACAAACAATTTAGTAAAAAAAGGGGTATAGTTTTTTGAAAATATCTCGGAAACTATATTAAAGATATCATAATTTTCGGTGCCTCCAGTAAAATTCACTGAAATGGATATTGTGAATCAGACTAATATTTTAAGTCATTTCAACGAATATTCGTATAAAATATGATTAACAACTTATTGAATATCTCCACTTTTAGATCCGAATTAAAATAATTAGGGAAAATGAAATATACAATTTAACAGAGTTTTGGCTTTCGGTTGAGACTTAAGAAGAGTCTTTTATAAAAGAAAGATATAAAATCAATAGAAGCCTATGGCAATACCTGGCTATTACGAGGGATTTACAAAAACACGTTCGAAAATCTAAAGTTTGAATTCAAACGTGTAGACGCAATAAAATGTAAGCTCCCGCGCAAATAGTCCGATAAAGCTTGGATGAAGCCCACTAAAGGTTTTCAGAGCGGCTCGGGCGGAAGTCTGGGCGGGATTCACTTGTGATTTCAATGGACATTTCACATACCACCAATTCGAATAGTTTACGTTTTGTATTGCGTGGTTTGTCGATTAAAGGATTTGCGGGAATTCGAGGACTATAACGATTTAGGGCTTACTTTTATAACAGTAAAAAAATCTACACTAATAAATAGTTAATATTTGTTTGTATCTTTGCATTGACCGATGTTAATGAAGATATATATGCAATTGTATGGCGGACAAAAAGAAATCTTCGCTAATATTATAAACAGAAAATATTTGTTTGCTTACATTAAATAGGCTATGAAAGTAATGAATTGATTTTAATGAAAGACAGAGATAATAGACCATGGGGCAGGACATTTCTATTTCGAGAAAATGTATAGTTCCTGTAGATTTTTCTTTTGAGCGTATGAAGTCGCGGGAAACATCTAGTATTTTATAATAAACTACATGCTTATATTATTCCCTTCCCTACCCTCCCCTATTACCCTATTCCCTCTTAAAAGGCCGGCAACGCACTTGCAGCTCTTCTGATGCTGCGAGTGCCCATGGGCGACGGAAGTTGCTTTCCATCAGGTGACCCGTTTGCTCGTTTGCCCCCTTATTTCATAAAAAAAAAAAAAAAAAAAACATGCAATTCCCCGCGACTTACATTTTTCCGCGATAAAATGTAGCCTTTGCAATTCTTCGTGGTGTAATCTATATCTGTACCGAATTTCATGAAAATCAGTCCAGTAGATAGTTTCGGGGCCTATTCAACGCAAACAAACTTTTCCTCCATAAAATATAGATAGCCCACCAAATATGATGGTGATGATATTTAGAGCCCTTGTAGGCATATAAACAAAGTTGTCAAGTCGTGTTAATATGTTTGTCGAGTGTACCAGCTTCAGACACTTGTGTACACCAGTGTCTGTACATTGTATAAGACTATGTCCAGAAACTGCGTATTCTTACGCACGTAAGGTCTACGCACGTAGTCGAGGTACTAGGGCCCCATACATTGCGTCCAGGAGCTACGTGCGTATTATTTTAGCTATGCGCGTATCGTACAAAATTGACCTATTAAACCGCTTTGGTTGATTCAGGCACGGATCCAGCTCTCAAACGAAGATGTGGCCCGAAAATTTTGATTATATTATTTCCTTCATAACATGGTTATTAGAATATAAAAAAAGAATTTTATTATTTTCTTTATAATATTATGTTAATTAAAAGCTAACGCGCGGAGTGAGTGAGAAAGTTTTTCGCTTATTTAGCAAAAAAAATATTTTATGTTTGGTAAAAAAATAAGCTTTCAATATAGGTACCTTAAACAAATTAACATCAACTAAGATTATAAATTAATTAAATAAAAAATATATGCATATATAGTAAAGAAACATACACAAATTATAGATTATATAACATCGGCAGGAGTAATTCCTATCGGTTCAAACAAAGTATTATTTTTTCTTAAATCTGTTGGTTAGTAAATAAAAAAGGGCCGATTTATGGAGAGGTGACAAATTTTGCGTTTTCTTCAATCTACCTGACTAAAGGTCCGCTTAACACTAAATCCATTACTATAAATATGTATTTTAACAATAATATAAGTATGACCAGCAGGTAAAAAGCACCAGGTAAGACTCAAAAGGCTAACAATACCAATACTACTACCCACTGAACCTATTTTGATTATAAATTAATAGACCTTGAAAGTATGCACTCACAAGGCTGTTGGGGTTGTGGGTATGCCCATACCACACGTATAGGTGCTCCGCCCCTGACTCAATAGATGCAGCAATTACGCAGCTACCTCGAGTACGCGCGAGACACAAAGTGAAAGAAAAATGTTTTTCTCGCTCCGATTGTATGATTCAAAGTGAGACAGAAGTATTCAGTTCATTCGTTACACAGCATTCAGATCGGTTGACACTGTTGGCATTTTACTTTACAGAGTGTTCCGAAATTTTGTGCTGTCAATGTTTTGTCAAAACCAATTATTTCTGAAGACACTTTATATTAAAACCTTCAACACACAATTGATATCGATTTGAAATAGTCAAAAGTGTCATCCCCTGTATTTTGGAGTGCAATGAAAGCGTAGTAAGATCGAGTTGCCAAGTTTCAAAAAATATTTCTCCCTAAAACAAATAGTACGGTTCCCGTGGATTTTACCTAGCATGCGAAGACTCTCAAATATAATTATTAAAGTACTTATGCCATATCGAAACTTCATAAAGTTACATAATACGATAAAATATATAGGTACTTACCGTTAAAAATCAAAAAAGTTACATACCAAATATGTTATAAGTATTACTTATTTAGAAAAACATACCTATAAAGATCTTTATACAGTAAAACTACTTTGCTAATATCTTTCGGAAGTCCCACACATGCTTTCCAACATCCGTCATTTTCGTAGAAAAAAAAACGATGATTGCTCATTTTCGAGCAAAATGAGTAGGACAATAACAAAAACAATATAATTTTGGCAAGTTGCCTTGCACCAACAATGAAAAACAAAATGTTAATGTATGATTTTAAGAACGAATTGTGAATATGTATTATTAAAATTAAATGTTTAGATAATTTAACGTTATTATTTAAATTCGATTATAATTATAAAATAACCAACAAAAATAATATTTACCCTAAAGCGCCATACTCACGGGCCAAGCAGCAAATCCAGCAACGGTACTTATAGTATAACAGTATCATTATTGTCAATAGTGTCATTCATCATCATCATCATCAATCATTTATAATTTTTGCCTGCAAATCCGCGGCCTTGTGCTTGTAGGTGTGGTCAGTATGACCCATAAGTCTGGCCACAGACGTTCTAAATTTGACATTCTTTAAGAACGTCAAATTCAGGTCGAAGGCAAAGTTTCCATACAAAACACGCATAGCCCACACACGTGCATAATCTTTCAGATTCTTAAATGTCAGTTCGAACTTTAAGAATGTCAATGAAGAACGTCTGTGTCCAGGCTCAGCGTATGTGTGACATGGTGTCTGAATATATAAAATTCGAGGAATTCCCTCGATTCCTTATGGATCCCATCATCAGGTCACCACTTTGATCAATCATCACAGGGATTAATTTAGGATTATATCCTTTATTAAAATAAAATCATCAAAGTAAAAAATAAATGAATATCGGTCCACAGAAGGCGGGATTATGGTATAACATACAAAAAAAATAAAAAAATATATATATGTTGCCGAACGTATAGCCGCCTCTTTTTTTGGAAGTCGGTTAAAAAAATAGTGTGCTGTATATTACTTATCGACAAGCAGTTTAATTGCATATTTAAATAACACAAGCATAAGATTCTTAGCCCCTTCAGATACTTTTCTCCCTAAATTTAGGGAAAAAGTCCCAAGTTGGCATCACAGATAGACCGGCAGAAATTTTGTTGTGATAAGATAAGAATCTCTACGTGCGTAGGTTTACGCAGGCTTACGCACTTTCTGGACATAGTCTAAGTGTACATTGAATCACTGTACAGTCCGACACCAAATGTTTGTTCACTAAACACAGCTCGTATTAGATACGAGGTTGACTAAGTAAAAACCTAGCGCAGTGTTGAAGTTTGTGTCTACTGTCTACGAGTATAAGTATTGACAGTTGATATAGTTCTCATTATTGCTGGTTGTAATCTCTTAGATTACAGCCAGCCAGATTAGTATATACCTGCTGTAATGGAAACTCGTTATTGCTAAAGAAAGAAAGGCAATAAGCATGTGTCGTTCGTTCAATTTCCGCGAACCAGATCAGTACTGATCTATTGAGCTAACGAACCGGTTCACTTGACCCGTTCAATTGACCCGTTCGGTCGAACCGTTCAATGAACTGAAAGATCTAAGCGAGCTGTAGAATTACGTTTCAATCGCGACTTGTCCGTTGTCGGTTCATGCGCGCGGCTCACACGAGTCCTATGGTTCTCGTGGCTGATTAGCTCGTTAGTGAGCCAGTAAACCAGTGACCCAAACGAGCCAATTAGGACAAACTCAGCGCGCAACGGTCTGTCGATTTAGTCAATAGGTTTATAAAATAGAATAATCAGTTGATCGCTCGATCATGAGTATCATTACACTAAGTAATATGATCTTCAAATTTAAACCTAGTTTTTATCGTTGTAAGGTAGATTAAACTTTAAAGTTTTTATTACTATGTATAATTGTATTATAATATTAATAACAATGATTTATTGACCACTGTGGTATTTTTTTTAATATTACATTTTTGAAATCGATTTAACAACAAGATTAATGATTATACAATATTTTTTTTCATATAAATCTTGCTACATAGTACATACTATTATTATAAATGTGAAAGTTTGGATTGTTTGGTTTCACGAAAAATCTACTGAACAAATATTGATGAAAATTCTATAGTAGTACTTTATGCTCTGGATTAATGAATAAAATAGAAAATAGCTCTCGGTGCGCCAGGGCGGAGCCCCGGCGCGCCGCGAGCGCTGCGCGGGCGGAGAGTGTGTAATGTGTTTACTAAAAGAGTTTTATATACTAAATACGGAAACTACTGGACCGATTTTAAAAATTCTTTCACCATTAGAATCCTACATTATCGCCGATGAACTTGTGTTCGATAGAAAATAGCTCTCGGTGCTCTAGGGCGGAGCCCTGGCGCGCCGCGAGCGGTGCGCGGGCGGCGAGTGTGTAATGTGTTTACTAAAAGAGTTTTATATACTAAACACGGAAACTACTGGACCGATTTTAAAAATTCTTTCACCATTAGAATCCTACATTATCGCCGATGAACCTGTGTTCGATAGAAAATAGCTCTCGGTGCGCCAGGGCGAAGCCCCGGCGCGCCGCGAGCGCTGCGCGGGCGGCGAGTGTGTAATGGTTTACTAAAAGAGTTTTATATACTAAACACGGAAACTACTGGACCGATTTTAAAAATACTTTCACCATTAGAATCCTACATTATCGCCGATGAACCTGTGTTCGATAGAAAATAGCTCTCGGTGCGCCAGGACGGAGCCCCGGCGCGCCGCGAGCGGTGCGCGGGCGGCGAGTGTGTAATGTGTTTACTAAAAGAGTTTTATATACTAAACACGGAAACTACTGGACCGATTTTAAAAATTCTTTCACCATTAGAATCCTACATTATCGCCGATGAACCTGTGTTCGATAGAAAATAACTCTCGGTGCGCCAGGGCGGAGCCCCGGCGCGCCGCGAGCGCTGCGCGGGTGGCGAGTGTGTAATGTGTTTACTAAAAGAGTTTTATATACTAAACACGAAAACTACTGGACCGATTTTAAAAATTCTTTCACCATTAGAATCCTACATTATCGCCGATGAACCTGTATTCGATAGAAAATAGCTCTCGGTGCTCTAGGGCGGAGCCCCGGCGCGCCGCGAGCGGTGCGCGGGCGGCGAGTGTGTAATGTGTTTACTAAAAGAGTTTTATATACTAAACACGGAATCTACTGGACCGATTTTAAAAATTCTTTCACCATTAGAATCCTACATTATCGCCGATGAACCTGTGTTCGATAGAAAATAGCTCTCGGTGCGCCAGGACGGAGCCCCGGCGCGCCGCGAGCGGTGCGCGGGCGGCGAGTGTGTAATCTATACTAATATTATAAAGCTGAAGAGTTTGTTTGTTTGTTTGTTTGAACGCGCTAATCTCAGGAACTACTGGTTCGAATTGAAAAATTATTTTTGTGTTGGATAGTCCATTTATCGAGGAAGGCTTTAGGCTATATAACATCATGCTAAGCTCAATACGAGCGGAGCACCAACCAAGAATGTTTCAAAATCGGGGGTTATTTTTTCCTTTTGAGAGCTTTCGCTGCATACGCTGCGGAAACGGTTAAAGTTTCGCTAAAATGATGTATGACAGAATTGTTCACCTTTAAAAGTTCTAAAAAAAAGTCCGCGACAGTACATGTCTATCTTTTAAGGTTGGCTCACAATAGCCTTTTAATGTTAACCAAATTTGTTCCAAAATTAAGCATTATCTGTGAGGGTGTTTTCATAAATATGATATTAATCCTTATCGAAGTAAATACGTTATTCATTACAAGCATTTAATTTAGAAGAAATTTGCCGTTTAAATCATTTGATTTCAATGAGTATTTTAGAAGATATCGCAGTAATAAAATAATCGGGCGCGCGGCGGGCGGGCAGTCGCGGGCAGGGAAGCGCTTCACCTTCAACGTAAATGAAGTCGCGCCGGTATATTTTAGCGATATTCCAATTCCCAAAGTAACTGTTCCACGCGAACGAAGTCGCGGGAAAAAGCTATGTGTTTACTAAAAGAGTTTTATATACTAAACACGGAAACTACTGGACCGATTTTAAAAATTCTTTCACCATTAGAATCCTACATTATCGCCGATGAACCTGTGTTCGATAGAAAATAACTCTCGGTGCGCCAGGGCGGAGCCCCGGCGCGCCGCGAGCGCTGCGCGGGCGGCGAGTGTGTAATGTGTTTACTAAAAGAGTTTTATATACTAAACACGGAAACTACTGGACCGATTTTAAAAATTCTTTCACCATTAGAATCCTACATTATCGCCGATGAACCTGTATTCGATAGAAAATAGCTCTCGGTGCTCTAGGGCGGAGCCCCGGCGCGCCGCGAGCGGTGCGCGGGCGGCGAGTGTGTAATGTGTTTACTAAAAGAGTTTTATATACTAAACACGGAAACTACTGGACCGATTTAAAAAATTCTTTCACCATTAGAATCCTACATTATCGCCGATGAACCTGTGTTCGATAGAAAATAGCTCTTGCACGGGCGGCGAGTGTGTAATGTGTTTACTAAAAGAGTTTTATATACTAAACACGGAAACTACTGGACGGATTTTAAAAATTCTTTCACCATTAGAATCCTACATTATCGCCGATGAACCTGTGTTCGATAGAAAATAGCTCTCGGTGCGCCAGGGCGGAGCCCCGGCGCGCCGCGAGCGGTGCACGGGCGGCGAGTGTGTAATGTGTTTACTAAAAGAGTTTTATATACTAAACACGGAAACTACTGGACCGATTTTAAAAATTCTTTCACCATTAGAATCCTACATTATCGCCGATGAACCTGTGTTCGATAGAAAATAGCTCTTGCACGGGCGGCGAGTGTGTAATGTGTTTACTAAAAGAGTTTTATATACTAAACACGGAAACTACTGGACGGATTTTAAAAATTCTTTCACCATTAGAATCCTACATTATCGCCGATGAACCTGTGTTCGATAGAAAATAGCTCTCGGTGCGCCAGGGCGGAGCCCCGGCGCGCCGCGAGCGCTGCGCGTGCGGCGAGTGTGTAATGTGTTTACTAAAAGAGTTTTATATTATACCACAGAATAAATAATAGTACCTAGAGGTACAGAAGAACCACTCCGACAAATGGTTAGAAGAAATAGGGACTCTTTCTGCGATGCGATAAGGTTCAATTCAGCTAACACAACGCTTGATTACCTACGATTATATTTACCTAGAAGTTGCGTCTCTTTCTATCGCGTAATTCTTATCCTTTCTAATGACATTAGGGTTGTCTCATTTTAGAAAATTATTAACCGACTTCCAAAAAAGGAGGCGGTTATACGTATTATATATATTTTTTCTTAATATTTAATTACAACTTTTTTTACCTACTTTCTAGTACCTACCTACTGTACTTTACTGAACAAATTGCTTTCCAAATAAACCTAAGGTAGGTGTTAATAGTACTGTAATAATTTGACGACCTCTGTGGCTCAGTTGGTTGAGCGTGTTGGTGCTCAAGCCGGGGGTCGCGGGTTCAAATCCCGCCGAAGGAACAAAGAGTTTTTCTGTGTTCCTGGGTCATGGATGTGTATTAAATATATGTATAATATAATAAAAATCTTAAATAAGTGTTAAATATATTTCCGTTGTCTGGTACCCGTAACACAAGTTCTTCGAGAACTTACCACGGGATCAGATTGACGTGGTGTGAAGCGTCCATAGATATTATTATTATAATAAATTTGCGCATACCTATAAGTAATAAGTATATACATACTTATGGCGTAAACGTAAGCATTTTTTATACCTTCACGGCCTGATATTACTCGAAGAAGTTGAATCACGCCGCCTTATTTTTATTTATATTTACTACTAGGTAGTTTTGTCAATAAACGATTCTTCAAATCGTATCACATCGGAATAACATAAGACGCGAACAGATAGTTCAAGTGGACTGTGGAGCCAACACCTAAACACTAAATATTGGTTATCAAGTAATTGCAGTAGCAGTAGTAGCTCAAACTATATTTTTAAATATTGTTATACATTATGTTATATGGTATTATAGTTATAGCTGGCCGGGTGATTTTTACCTAACTTACACAGTACCTATCGTAATATTATATGCACAGATTGTAAGGTATTAAATCCAATCCATAAAACATTGCGACGAACAAATCTCACGCATACGTCGCTCACTGCTCGCGCGCGAGTCCCTCGTAATTGGCCCGTTTAAGGAGGCCGCCGCACGTACTTACATTTTTAATACCTACACGGGGAGTGGGACAGGCCTGATTATACTAAACATGGAAACTACTGGACCGATTTTAAAAATTCTTTTACCATTAGGCTTAACAACTGCCCTTTGGGTAGACTTATGGTGGGAAATCCCTTGCAAGAATTGTTGGGCTTTTTATACTATGACTAAAATTCAACATAAAAACTATTTAGTAATTATTTACTCACAATTAATGTAAAAGTATCAATTATAAACAATACAATTGTTTTAATTATTCATTAATTTCATCGATAAATGTAAAGACTAATCAAAGTCTAAATACAATAAATTCTTCCTTAATGAGTTGTTAAATTACACAACGACATCGTTATATTAGAGGGAAACTAAACTTCCGTTAGAGCAATATTGTAAATACAGTGTTATAAATTATTATATTAGGTAAGTATAATAAGTTTTATCATAATAAAGTAAATTATTAATAATTATGTATCAATGAACTTTATCTCGATATTTCGAATAAATCAATGATAATAATTGTTAGAAACAATATTTAACATTCGTAAAAGCTTTAATCGTAAATACAGTCTTATAAATTATATGTATCGTAACTGGTAACATAGTAAATTATTAACAAATATGTATCGATTTATTTTAATTTAATCATTCATTTAAACCATCAAGACTTAATTATTGTTTTTCGGTTGATTTTTAACTTCCGTTAAGGCGAAGTTTTTCTTTACTTTAGGTTTTTAGACATTTGAAAATGTTAATAAAATGTAACCCCTCGCATAGACACACATCAGACAGAAATTCAAATTTCAAATTATTTTAAAAATCAAGTTTTAAATCTTCTATTAATCCGTTTAAGCGAAGTATGATCAACGTAAATATTACTCTGTAATACAATAAATGAAAGATCATTCAATAGCAAAATTTACATAAACTAAATCCTTATTTAATTCGAATAACTATAATATCATATCAATCAGTAGATCCGAGATCGCACGATCGTAAACGCAACACGAAGTCTATGGTTCGTTAGACTCACACATAAATCATTGAGCCAATGGTTCGTTTGGCTCAAACTGAGCCAGTCGAGCCAAACACAGCGCGCGCGGCGCGTGTCGCGAATGGGCCGGATCCATCAGTAGATCGCTCGATCGTAAACGGAACAGTGGATCACATGGTTCATATGGTTCGTTCATAAATCAGTGAACCAAACATAGTGACCGAATCAATTTCATACGAGTGAACCATTGAACCAAGTGAGCCGCGCGACCCGGGTTTTTTGATTCGTTCGTTCGCGAACGACACATGCTTAAAAGGCAATCTTCTTATTGTAATTCGTATTCCGAATTACAATGTTACGTATCAGAGGATTGTTCATAAAAATAACGTGTCTGCGAATTATAGTTTCAAGTATTGTTTTTATAATGTTGCACAGCATAAAAACTGAACTTTTAGTTTAAATAATCTGCACGGAATTGAGTGAGTTTTGAAATCTTTGGGTACTATTGGTTGCAGACAACCAATAGTACCCAAAGATTTCAAAACTCAAGATAGGCTATGACGTACATTTGACAGAACAAATCTTCGTTCAGTAAAAAGTTACGCCATATTGGTTTCCACCATACTTCAAATGTCAGCCATCTTGTTTTCATCGTAGGTACTGGTCAAACAAAGGTCAAAATGGCCCCAAAAATCTCAAAATTGGGGCCATTTAGTCGAATATACTTTTTGCCTCAACATGCCTCGTCTTACGTCTTTACGTCTATGATATTACCACTTCTGAAGAGCCAATCAAACTTTTCTATCATGTGTTAATTACGGAACCCTAAAAATTACAAGAGACTATAATTATTACTAGTAGGTACATATTCATAATATTATAGTTTAGAGTTTTAGAAACGGGTAACATATTTTGAATTTTTTAAAACGAACGCTTTTTATTCTCAAAAAAGAATCTAAATAAAAACAAAAAAACGTTATCTAAATACTTCAGCTTCGGTAAATATGGAAATGCGGACAAACGAGATTTTGTATATGTGCAACATATTTGAATGGCTAATAAAACGATTTCTATGGTAAATTCTGCTGAGTTTATTACTCAAAGGACGGTATGCAAATTATTTAGAATTTACCTTACTTCCTTTTTTAAAAAGAACGTTTGTTGTGTAAAATGCAACTGCTTCTTTTTGGTTAATGTACACCACATTTATATAATTTTGTTTATTTACGACTAGGTACACGTCTTATAGTCCAGAAGTTTTGGATATTTATAATGTTCATCATCATTATAAATTACTAAAGTTACCAGTTACCCCCACTGGGGGCAAAACAGCAAAAAAAATAAATATAAAAAATATAGCCGGACTTTAAGAAAGTGTTTTAGATATGCTCAAATAAATAATCATACTAAATATGTTGCAACAGCAAAAAATAAGTGCAAAGCTTCATGGAACATTGTTAAAAACTACTCGAACAACTGTGAGGAAAAAATATATGTTTCAGAAATAATTAATTTAAATTTTAACATTTAACGAATATTTTATTAAAACTACCAACATTCATATAAACTCTAAATCTAAACTAACAAACTCTATAGACGACAATGCTATGAGTATATTTTTGAGCCCATGCATATATGATGAAATAACACAAATTATCTCTTCCCTAAAAATACTAGTACAGTTGGCTACGATGAAGTTTCCACAAAAATAATAAAAAGATGTAAACATATAATAGCCCCAATTTTAACAGTACTTATAAATAAATCTTTTACGGATGGTGCTTTTCCCGATAAATTAAAAACTTCAATTATTAAACCCTTACATAAAAAAGGCGATCGAAGAACTAAAGTAATAGGTCTGTAATTGTGTAACTGACACAATTACAGACCTATTACTTTAGTTCCCATTATATCCAAAATATTTGAAAAGGCAATGCATAAAAGATTAACTTCGTTCATAAGTAAATTCAACATATTAAAAAATGAACAGTACGGATTTCAGAAGAATAAATCTACACAACAAGCTTGCTTTAATATTACTAATCAAATTGTTTACAGTATTGATGACAAAGACCATTGTATAGTTATATTTATAGATATGACTAAGGCATTTGACTTTGTGTCTCATAAACTGTTACTAGATAAATTAAGTAGAATGGGAATAAGGGGACCTGTACTTAACTGGATTAAATCATTTATTGAAAATAGGACACAATACACAGTTATAGAGCACATCAACATAAGTAAAGAACTAGTTAACAGTAAATCCAAAAGCCTATTAAATGAATTTGGGGTCCCACAAGGCTCGGTTTTAGGACCTTTGTTATTTTTACTATATATTAATGACATTCCAATAAAGGCTAATTATAAATTGACATTATTTGCAGATGACATATCAATCCTATTTAAATATAATAATAAAACAGACGTGAATAAAATCGAAACTGACATTAATTTAATACTTGAACATATAATTCAATGGCTTACTTCTAATAATCTGAAAATCAATCTTAATAAAACCAGATATATACAATTTGGAAACTATAATAAAAAATCTTTACAACTTAAATTAGGATATAAAGATGAAATTATAGACCAAGTAGATGAGAATTTATTTTTAGGTATACAAATTGATAAACATTGTAACTGGCATGCACACATAGAAAAAATATGTTCTAAACTAAACAGATTCGTATTTGTCTTACGTAGATTAGCGTGGACTGTAAGTGTTCAGACTGCAATTATGGCCTATCATGGCTATGTTTCGTCAGTCCTGCGCTATGGACTAGTAATATGGGGAAATTCTACACACATAGATAAAGCATTTATTGTACAAAAAAAATGTATCCGTGCCATAGCTAAAGTTCCACCATATGAATCGTGTAAGCCTATATTTAAACAATATGGTATATTGACTTTAACAAGTATGTACATTTTGGAAATTTTTAAATTTGTTATTGATAACAATCACATTTTCACACAATTAGTTGATAAGATACCTACAAAATATTTCAGAAACTCAAATAGACTAATCATAGACAAAACACCAAAAACATCTTTATTCTTAAATAATGCATATGCAATGTGTGTAAAAATTTATAACAAGGTACCTGCACAGATAAAAACACTATCAAAAAAACACTCCATAAGAGAATTAAAAAAAATGTTAATAGAGAAATCTTACTATAATGTTAAAGACTTTTTAAATGACTAATAATAAGCATAATGCTGTAAAATTAAGTATTTTTTGTATGACATAATATGATTTTGCAGAATTTTCATCTGAAATTTGTTTGAATAAGTATATTAAAGTTCCTGACATTATTGAAATTATTGAATAAAAATTGTATAAACATTTTATCATAAAGTTTTATATCTTTATAGTGGTATAGTGGTATTTATTGTCTTTGACATTCTATTAGATCATTTATTTTCTTGACATATAATATTATGTAGAAAAATATGTAGTTTGACATTCTTCTAATATAAAAATTAAGTTTTGACTAATGAATGATGATAATAATAAATTGTTTATGGTTAAAATGTACCGTTAAGTAATAATAAACTAATTGTGAACTAGTTAATATAAGTATTTGGACGTCGTTAATGCGACAAAATATGCGGTCTACTATAAAATATTGTAACACCTATTGTAACCATATTTTTACCAAATAAACATCATTTCATTTCATTTCATTTCATACACCCTCTGTTATTTCCATAGAAAAACAAAAATTCCGAAAGCCTAAGCAACATGGTTTCACTGTACATGCATAATATTAACGCCATTTGAAGCCGACAAAAACCCAGTATTATTTGGCTTCTTACGAACTCATGAATCTCGATACGATGCTTGTATGAAGAGGCTCAGCCACAGCTGAGAACCTGGCCCCTTGACCGTGACACGAGAATGCTTCAGCACAGGTTGCTGGATTGCAAAACTCAATATCGTTTGTTTACATACTTTATATCTTAGATCGATCTCTTTGTCAAGTAGCGATTTTACTTTCTTTACTTGGCAAAGTTTGATAGAAGTTTATGTTGGTCCAAGAATTAATTTTAATAAATAATATATAGGAAGTATATTCTACATGTAACTGGATTTGCTGTATATATATCACCGTAAAATTGTAAAAACCGTTAGATTGTTAAATAACTAACGAGATTGTAAAAATATGTAGAAATATTAAAAACTATATATTTATAATCTAACGAAAAGTAATGTGTTAAATTATAGGCAGCATATTCGCGTCGGAAGTCTATCAACATTTTACGATTTCACATGTTTTATTAAAATCTGACGATTTTTACAATTTATTGACATGTAGGTACATGAATTGATAGTTAGCTAGCAGTGGCGACGGCTGGTTCTCCTTCATAGGGAATGTATAATAGGTAGGTATTTGGATGAGGGTATTGAAAAGGTAAATGGTAAGTGAAGCTGATAGGAATAGAGTTATAGGGACCCCACGCCATTGCTAGGTAGTAATTTATACATTACAGTCGCATTAAACTAATTAAAATACATACGAACCACGCACTACCGAGTTATTAATTTCATACCATTATATACAGAAATAATTTTAATTCTTATTATTATATTATGACTAGCTGATGCTCGCAACATCGTTTGCCTAGAAGTAACAGAAACATAACCCTATTTTTAAAAGGGAATCCGAAGCAAATCCTTGTAACATCAGCAATCTGGCAGTGAAAGTCCTGTGAAAATCTCTTCAGCCGTTCCAGAGAATAGCTGAAACGAACAGACAGACAGACAAAATTCTAAAAAATATTTTTTTTATTGTAAGGAAATTATAATATACTTTCGTATGAATTTAGTTAAAAGCTGTTAATTTAAAATTACAAAAGATACTTCAATTTTATTTATTGATATTTAAATACAATACATGGTCTAATATTATAATAATCTAATATAATATAATTAAAAAATATAATTAGTAGCTTCTAATTATTAACTCTGTGCTGTGTAAACTCCTACAAGCAATTACAATAATTTCTCTTTAGAACTCAATTCAAAATTGCTTATAAATACGAACTAGCTGTTGCCCGCGGCTCCGCCCGTGTAATTATAGTATCCCTTGCTACTGTACTATTTCTGGATAAAAAGTAGCCGTTGTAAAACAAAGGGCCCAAACTACTACCATACCGAATTTCATCAAAATCCGTTCAGTAGTTTTTGCGTGAAAAAGGAACAAATATCCATCCATACATACATCCATCCATCCATACATCCTCACAAACTTTCACATTTATAATATTTGTAGGATAACTAAATAAAAAAATACGGTTAATTTTCCGTCAGTTCGGTCTACGGCGTAGCTGTCTACGGCGTAGAGCTTAGGGGTTACGAACTATGTGAAAAGCGTTCTCATTTAGGCGATTTCTGTTATTGCTCAGTGGTTGAGCGCGTCGATGCTCAAGCAGGAGGTCATGGGTTCGAAGTCCGCCAAATGAACAAAAAGTTTTCTGTGTTCCTGGGTCATGGATAAAAATCTTAAATATATGTATTTTATATAGTATAAAGACATTAAATATTATATTTCCGTTGTCTGGTACCCGTAACACAAGCTCTTTGAGAACTTAGCACGGGACCTGCAGACGAGGCGTGAAAGCTTCCAAAGATATTATTATTTAGGGTCTTCACACACGTAACACAACCACAACACGTGGTCGGGCGTATTTTTGTATTTGTCACCGTAAAATTGTAGAAACTGATAGATTGTAAAATAACTAGTGAAATTGTAAAATGTTGATAGCCTTCGGACGCGAATATGCTGTCTATAATTATTTTTCGTTAGATTATAAATATGTAGTTTTGAGTCTTTCGAAATATTTTTACAATCTCGTTAGTTATTTTACAATCTAACGGTATTTACAATTTTACGGTGACATATTGCATGTAAATGAACATTCACTTTCATACGTACCTACCATATTTAGCAGTCGACCGTGGTTGTTATATATAACAGCTCCGTGGTCTAGTGGTTCGAGCATTGGCTCTCGACTCGGAGGTCGTGGGTTCGATTCCCGCATTGGAACAACAAAAAACGTTGTTTTCAAGGTTGGTTAGGACAATGCAGGCTGGTCACCTAATTGTCTGACAAGAAAGATGATCCATGCGTCGGATGGGCATGTAAAAAGTCGGACCTGCGCCTGATCTCTCGTCAGTCGTGTCGGTTATTCGTCCCACTGGATTATGAGAGTAAAGGAAGAGAGAGTGCTCTTGTATACTGCGCACACACCTGGGCACTATAAAATTACTCCTGCGTAACTGGCCTGGTTTCAATAAAACCGGCCACCGTCACCGAAATCGGTGGGGAGTTATTATTATGGTTGTTATCGACCGCGTGTGTGTAGGTACCACTATATATAAATAGGTTTTGCCCGCGACTCCGCCCGCGTTCTTCTTCGGGATAAAAAGAAGGCTATTTTTTAATCCAAAACCTAAACTACTACCGTATAAAATTTTATCATCTGTTCAGTAGTTTTAGCGTGAAAGAGTAACAAACATCCATCCATACTCACAAACTTTCACATTTATAGTACCTCGTAGGCTTAACGACATTGAAGTGTTGTGTCGAGCTGTATCATATGACAATGACGTTATTCATGACACTCGTGTGTTCGATTATCAGCTCTATTGTGTTAGCGCAGAGTTCTATTTTCAGTGCTTTGAATTTTCTCCGACCTTACGGATTCCGGATCATATAATCCCAGTCTTAGTTAAACGCAGATATGCCGCATAGTTTATTAACATACAATGCTACATAGGGCTTTAAATATTATGTTGTACATAGATTGAATTAATGTATTATGTTTTTATGATCTGATGAAAGCACCTTCCTTTATTAACTTATTGAAGCGACGACAAAAATATAACGCTGACAACCCTAGTCCTTTGATTGGCTCATTAAAACATTGGCACGATTTGTAAAACAGGGAGTTAAGTTAATCCTCTGTTTACTCAACAGATACTTCTCGATACTCGTCCTTTGATCAGCGTTTCTTCGCGTTTTTGTAAAATAAATATCATTTCTTTGAAGTTACATTTAAATATACTTAATTAATCTATACTAATATTATAAAGAGGAAAAGATAGTTTGTATGTTTGTTTGCATTGAGCAGGCGTCGAAAGTTTCGACGACATCAAAATCGTTTCGAGTCACTCGAAAATAATTCTGAAACGATTTTGATGATATTAGGCACATTATACAGATATAGAGTAGACTACGGGGAAGGATATATTGACTACTTTTATCGCGGAAAAATGTACGGTTTCCGCGAGAGTAACTTTCACTATCTAAACTTATAATGCTGTAAGTATGTAATAAAAATTTTGTGAGTATGAATTCAGTTCTATACAAATATTAAAAACCGGCCAAGTGGGAGGTCACGTAGCCACTACAATATTTCATTCCGTACCAACTACCAATATTTACATGTTTTGTTATTATTTCGTTATTTTTTAACGAAGTTTTCCAAGTAAGCGCATTTAACAAGTTAAGGCACTATAACTCCTGAACTAATAAAGTTATAAAAGCCGTTATAGTTTTCATTTAAAGTTCATCAATAGACTACCGTCATATAGTTCATCATATAATGGACGACGTACAAAAAAACGAAATAATAAGTAAACATAAAATATTGGTATTATGGTACGGATAACGGAACCCTACGTGCGTGAGTGCCACTCGCACTTTTTGCTTTTCAGTTTTTACACAGTTGAGTTTTTTTTTATTTAATGATTTTACAATTGAACGCGCACCTATACGCGCGCAGGAGCCGGACGCGCCGAAGTCATCGAATTTTAGAAATCTTTGTATGAAATCGTATGCAACGCCGCGCCGCAGAAATAGCATTTTAGTAAAATACTGTAGGTATACTGATTCCAGGTGAACGCGCAGCTATACGCGCCGCAGGAGCCGAACGCGCCGCACGCGCCGGATTTTGGGGAGAATAACAGTGTTGCCAGCAGAGCGACTAATTTGTTACCAGAAAATTTTAAGGAAAAAACTATTTACCTATGACTGCCGTAGTAAATAATATAAATAAAACATAAAGCTTATCACAAAATAACCTAACCAAGAGCATGTCAGGACATGTCTAAGGAGGGTTCTGTAACTATCAACGCGTAATGTTTTTTCAAATTACTTGAAAAGTTACTGTCCGATTTCGTTCAAAATAATTTTCCTATTACGCGGACGGTGCGCGTAGCACGCGTCTGTCTAGAGTCCAGAGTGCGCGTCGTAAATCTCCGGCAGTCACAGTCAGCTCCTCTGATAGGAACCTCTGGATGCCGGAGATATCTAGCCGCGGGTCCGAGCTTAGGGCCTAGGGAGCCAAATTTTAATTAAGGCAGTAAGTGTGGGCGCCTACTATGAGAGCCTGCATAATAGTAGGTAGGACCGCCTCCCCGGCTTGAATTTTATAAAAAGAATCCATAGCCAGGGAGAAAAGGATCTGTAGGAGTTCCGCTGTGGATTGGGGGGCCGCGCTGTTACCATATACCTGGGCCAGCTGAGGGGCAGCAGGTGCCATAGTGGCCAGGTCATCCGTGGGATAGACTGGCTCCAAGACGGTTGTCGTTTCCACGGCCGTTACAACCGAGGAGGAGGCACTGGAGACACGAGAGGGGCGCGAGGAGCGATGTGTAAAAGGGGCCCCCTGGTAGGGGTCCGTCTGAAGTGGCGCGAGCGTGGACGGCTCAAGCTGACACTCAGTGGCTACGTTGTGGGGGACAGTGGTAGAGGTAGCAGCCGCAGGGGATGCGGCAGCTTTCCTCCTGGAGTTGGGCTTCTTCTTCTTTCTCGGTGTGGGCGAGGGGAAGTCGGAATCCGAATGAGCAACGTACCTTGGGGTATGGTCGTTTGCCTCCGCCATCAGTGAAGTAGAGGTGGGTGGAAGGACCTCTTGCTCAGGGATGAGCGGGTCCCTTTTAGTACAGGGGGGGGAGTACGAGTATGCTCTGCGCGCAACCTCCTGGCTGCCCTACGAAAAATCGGGCATTGCCGGCTATTAGCAGGATGGGCTCCACTGCAGCTTACGCAGGTAGGCGGGGGGGCGGGGGCAATCCCGCACATTGTGCTCTCGGGCACACCGGACGGACGGTGTCGGTTGTGGCACGAATGCCCAAATTGATGGCATCGACGATACTGGGCTCTGCTGCTACTGCCCCGCCAGGCTTCGATGGCGACTCCCGGCATATTTAAAAGTTCAGTGACCTTATATATGCCGGGTTCTCTACCGTAGTTGACATACGCCGGGGTAGCTTTTATGCCCTCATGCTCTGCGGTTCGGTATGACAGAAGGAAGAGTGGTATATACTTGTCCCAATCCTTTTGTTTGTCGTCTACGTTCCTCAAGGCGGAATACTCTCTCCTCTTTTATTTTCCATATTTATAAATTCAATTTCCTATGTTCTTCGCACTTCGTATCATCTGTATGCTGATGACTTGCAGGTGTACGTTCAAGAAACAGTTGAAAATCTGTCCACTGCCATCGATGATATGAACCGCGATCTAAATGCCATACACACCTGGTCCACCGAGTTCGGACTGTCAGTGAATGCCACTAAGTGCCAGGCGATTTTATTGGGAAGTCCGAGACTATTAAGTAGAGTCGACACTGATAGTCTCCCGCCTATTCTCTTTAACGGCAACGTTATTCCTTTAAGCTCCTGTGTTAAAGATCTCGGTTTATATATTGATGCTCATCTTGACTGGCGCACCCAAGTCACTAATGTTAGTAATAGTGTTACCAATTGCTTGCGATCTCTCTACCGTCTTAAAAATTTCTTGCCTTCTGGGATAAAAACAATGTTGGTTCAAGCCCTATTTTTTCCAATACTGGATTATGGTGACATTTGCTACTTCGACCTTAATGCAGACCTCCTCAACAAACTCGACCGGCTCCTTAATAATTGCATAAGATTTATCTTTGGCCTCCGTAAGTACGACCACATCTCCTCCTTCCGCTCTAAGCTTCATTGGCTGCCGATACGACAACGTCGTTCTCTACGGGCTCTGTGTACACTCTATTCCCTTCTTCACTCCCCTTTTGCTCCTCACTATCTAACTCCTCATTTTAAATATCTGTGCAGTAACCATGATAGGAATCTCCGTTCTACAAATAATTTGCTCCTTCTTTGTCCTTCCCATAGCTCCTCTCTTGTCCATTCATCCTTCCATATTCAGTCCATCTTCCTCTGGAATACACTACCCCAAGATGTAAGGATGTCTGAGACAAAAAATGTGTTCAAACGCAGAGTTCGTGAACTGTACTTGAGGTCATTGGCAGAATAGACGTAATAAGAATAGAATAATCTGGTAAATTTAGTTATCTTATTATGTTATATATTATATTATTATATATCATATTTATGTATCTATAATGTTAAGTAGGTTTATTCTATATAAAGTATGCTAATTATAATATATATCATGTTTTGGTGTATTATAAAACGCTATAATAGTATTTACCATATTTATATTATTTATATATTATAACATTATATTTTATATATAATATAGGTACTTAAGTAAGTCTCTGAACTGGTTTTCTTTTAATAAGTATTATGCATCTACCTCACACTGTTTCTGCATCCCCCAAAGGTTGGCTGGTAGAAAATGCCACAAGGCATTAAGCCCGCCTCTGTACCATATTGTGTGCATAAAGTATTAATAAATAAATAAATAAATAAGTAAAGTGCACTTTACTCGAGAATGAATTGTTTGCTGGTTTGTTTATTTATTACATACTAATGAAGTGGTACAAAGGACAAAAACCAACCAAGTGCGAGTCGGACTGCGCACGAAGGGTTCCGTACCATTGACTAGGTAATGGCGAGAAATGGCGTTTTATGTATGGGAGCTCCCTTATATATTTTTTTATTTTAATTTTATTATTAAAGTAAAAATACAACTGAGTATTTTGTGAATATTTCAAGTTATTACCATTCAAGTCCTATTACCATTATTGATATCGAGCAAAAGAGGGCAAAAAACATCGCGCTTGTTGTATGGGCCCCTCTTATTATTTTTTTTTTGTATTTGTTGTTATAGCGGCCACAGAAACAAATAATTTATGAAAATTTCAACTGTCTAGCTATCGCTGTTTTTGAGCTCCAGCCTGGTGACAGACAGACAGACAGCGCAGTCTTAGTAATAGGTTCCCGTTTTTACCATTTGGGTACGGAACCTTAAAAACGGATGAAAGTGGGTACAGTCAGCGGCAAAAGTTCTTTTAAAAAGGGTCGAACGCGTTGTCGTTCCAGGAAGATCTCAATTTTGGAGGTTGACAATTTAGGTAGTTGACGATTTAAGATGTTGTCGTTTTCGGAAGTTGACATTCTAGAAAGTTGTCGTTTTTCGGAAGTTGTTGTTTTCGGAAGTTGTCGTTTTAAGAAGTTGTCGTTGTCACCCTGAGGGGTGATAACGTTGTTTTTGTTTTTGCCAGAGAAGTCTATGATTTTTGTTTTTATGTAAATGTTTTGACAGAGAAGAATATTGTAATTTTTTACTAAGCACATTTTTGTAAAATAATAATAAATTTTATATGTTCAATACATTTTTGTTTTTTTTCCATCACAATAAAATAAATAACGAATATATTGACAGGAAAAGTAGGCATATTTACTATCCAGAATTTTATCTTTTCAGCTTATCAGGCATACTACTAAGTTGAAAAGGCGGTATATGGATATATGAGTCTTTTTCTTAAAGTAATTTACGTAATCGTACTAGGTAGAAAAGACGTTTTTCAAATAACTAAGTTGAAAAGGCGTATCTAGCCTAAAGCGTCTTTTCATGTGAGTATAATTCATTTTTCAATATTTTTTTTACTACAAAGAAAAGGAAAATTGGATATAATTATTAAAATATAATATTTGTACCTAAAACATTTCTGAAATTAATAAGACATAAACAACACTCATATTTTTACATCATAATATCATAAAAAATATAATGATGTGGAGGACAGCAAATGATTTTAATTTTGGATTACAAAACAGGTTCCCTATTTTTTCGCATAAAATCATATGTCATAATTTTACTTGGCATAATTTCATTTGACCTAATAGTAGTTTCGCTTAATATTCATTTGTCATAACTTTCTTAGCATAATTTTTTTCGCATAATCACTAAAAGCATAATAATTGTTAGGCATACTTATTGTAAGGCATATATTTTTTACGCATAATATTAATTAGGAATAATATTTTTATGCATAATATTAAAAAGCATAAATATATTTACGCATAATGATATTTAAGCATACTATTATATTTAGGCATACAACTTTATAGCATTTTTTTTCACATACTTATGAATTAAAGATTCTACTGGGTGTGGGAGTGAAGACGAAATAACAATTATAATTGTAATTTAATATTAAAAAGCATAAATATATTTACGCATAATGATATTTAAGCATACTATTATATTTAGGCATACAACTTTGTAGCATTTTTTTTCACATACTTATGAATTAAAGATTCTACTGGGTGTGGGAGTTAAGATGAAATAACAATTTAATTATTAAAATATAATATTTGTACCTAAAACATTTCTGAAATTAATAACACATAAACAACACTCATATTTTTACATCATAATATCATAAAAAATATAATGATGTGGAGGACAGCAAATGATTTTAATTTTGGATTACAAAACAGGTTCCCTATTTTTTCGCATAAAATCATATGTCATAATTTTACTTGGCATAATTTCATTTGACCTAATAGTAGTTTCGCTTAATATTCATTTGTCATAACTTTCTTAGCATATTTTTTTTTCGCATAATCACTAAAAGCATAATAATTGTTAGGCATACTTATTGTAAGGCATATATTTTTTACGCATAATATTAATTAGGAATAATATTTTTATGCATAATATTAAAAAGCATAAATATATTTACGCATAATGATATTTAAGCATACTATTATAATTAGGCATACAACTTTGTAGCATTTTTTTTCACATACTTATGAATTAAAGATTCTACTGGGTGTGGGAGTGAAGACGAAATAACAATTATAATTGTAATTTAATATTAAAAAGCATAAATATATTTACGCATACCTAATGATATTTAAGCATACTATTATATTTAGGCATACAACTTTGTAGCATTTTTTTTCACATACTTATGAATTAAAGATTCTACTGGGTGTGGGAGTTAAGACGAAATAACAATTATAATTGTAATTTTCCACTGATTACGAAATTAAACTCGGACAAAAAACATGAACTGCTATCTAAGAACATGCCGAGCCATAACCACGAGCCCAATGCACTTAAGGATAAAGTAAGTTTTGTTTTTACATTAATAACCTTTCGTATTAATTATTTTAAACATGTTAGCGGCTTACGGGTGGCCCAATGGCCACCCCGCCGCAACTTAACCTACTGTTACACATGTTACACTAGGTATAATGAGTGTAATACTTGCTTTTACTGTTTCATAAATATGCGTTTAATTACCATAATCGTGTTTTCATTATGTCGTTCCATTTTATGCATATTTGCGCCTTGTGACAAAATGCCTTGAATTTATTATGATAAAAAAATATGTCTAACGAGTTTATGCCAAAATACAATTACGCCAAAGTATTATTATGTATGTATGTATTATTATTCCGTGTGGTGCCGGAGTAAGAATTGCACCTCCCCATATACCATCTCTTCCCGTGGGTGTCGTAAGAGGCGACTAAGGGAAATACATACCGGAAATGGGCAGCAGCGTTTCCGCGAACTTTATCATTTTTACATAATACTGCGCTCGCCAACACGTTTGCCAAGCGCGGTGAGTATGGCATTTTTCCCCCTATATGAGGACCAGATATGAGACCAGGCCCCTAGTCCCCGGCAGCCCCGCTAGTCTTGGCTACGGTAGCGGCCATGGAAACGGCGGGGCAGGGGGTGCTAAGAATCTCCGGCAGAGATCCGGCTACCACTCCCGACGACGACCTCTGGCCCTGGTAACATACAACGCACGCACATTGAGGAAAGACGAGAAGATAATAGAGCTGGAAGAAGAATTGAGCAAGTTACGCTGGGATAGAGTTGGTTTATCGGAAGTCCGAAGAAAGGGAGAAGACACGATGACTCTGGCATCCGGTAACTTGTTCTTCTACCGGGAAGGCGACCAACAGTCCCAAGGTGGAATCAGGTTTTTCGTCCACAAGTCTCTTGTTAACAACATCGTGGCCATCGAAAGTGTGTCGAGTAGGGTTGCGTACCTTATACTCAGAATATCTCAAAGATATTCGTTGAAGGTCATACAAGTTTACGCACCTACCTCGTCTCACCCAGATGAAGAAGTAGAGGTTATGTATGAGGACATATCTAAAGCCATACATAACTCGAAAACTCACTTCAATGTTGTTATGGGAGACTTCAACGCAAAGTTGGGAAAGCGAGGTGAAAACGAGCTGAAAGTGGGAAAGTTTGGTTTTGGTCAGAGGAATCCCAGGGGCCAAAGGTTGACCGATTTTCTGGAAAAGGAAGAACTATTTATGATGAATTCCTTCTTCCAGAAGCCACCTCACAGGAAATGGACCTGGATGAGCCCTGACGGAGAGACAAAAAATGAGATAGACTTTATCATGAGCACCCAGAGACAGATATTTAAGGATGTCTCCGTGATACACCGAGTGAAAACCGTCAGCGATCACCGAATGGTGCGAGGCACATTAAACCTAAATATCAAACTCGAAAGAGCTCGCTTGGTAAAGTCTACGCTCCGACCGTCTCAAACCGGAATTAGAAACCCCGAAAGCTTTCAACTCGAGCTACAAAACCGCTTTGCTAGCCTGGAAAACTACGCGTCAGTGGACGAAATCAATGACAGGTTCACAGAGACTATCCATGCGGTTGGGTCAAAGTACTGTGAAACCCGCCGTAGAGGTAAGCCACAGAAAATCTCCGACCACACGTTTACACTAATGGCTAGGCGACGCACCCTTACTCTTCAAACCTCTGACGATGCTAAGTCTTATAGGCAGCTTAACAGACAGATATCAAAGTCTTTGCGGCACGATATTCGTCTCTTTAATACTAGAAGTATTGAGGACATGATACAGCGAAACAAGGGCTCAAAAGTGTTTGCAAGAGACACGTCTGTTGGGCAGAGCCAGTTGACGAAGCTGAAGACAGAGGATGGGAAAGTTGTGTCGGCCGGGCCCGAGGTGCTCGCAGGGGTCGAGAGTTTCTATGAGCAACTTTACACCTCAGTTGCCAAGCCTGTCGTTAATCTGGCTGAAGATCCTAGAGCTAGACTAACCCGACATCACACGGAAGATATCCCGGACATCAGCCTGTACGAGATTAGTATGGCTCTTAAACAGCTTAAAAACAACAGGGCGCCAGGCGAGGATGGGATCACCTCGGAGCTGCTGAGGTCTGGTGGAACACCAACACTCAAAATGCTCCAGAGACTTTTTAATTCCGCCTTGTTCGAGGGCAAAACGCCAGAGGTATGGAGCAGGGGCGTGGCAGTCTTGTTCTTCAAAAAAGGAGATAAGACTTTGCTGAAGAATTACAGACCCATTACGCTGCTGAGCCATGTCTATAAGCTGTTTTCAAGAGTCATAACGAATCGTCTCGAACGGAAGCTTGATGACTTCCAGCCTCCCGAACAAGCCGGTTTCCGAAGAGGCTTTAGTACCGTAGACCACATACATACGCTACGGCAGGTTATACAGAAAACCGAGGAGTATAATCTGCCACTATGCTTGGCGTTTGTGGACTATGAGAAAGCCTTTGATTCGATTGAGACCTGGGCGGTGTTACAGTCTCTTCAGAGATGCCGGATCGACTACCGGTACATCGAAGTATTGAAGTGTTTATATAGCAAAGCCACCATGTCCGTGCGAGTACAGGAGCATAGCACAAAGGCGATTCCATTGCAGCGCGGCGTCAGACAGGGAGACGTCATCTCTCCGAAACTGTTTTCCGCTGCATTGGAGGATGCGTTCAAACTCCTGGACTGGCAAGGACTTGGGATCAATATAAATGGTGACTACATCACTCACCTTCGATTTGCCGATGACATCGTGGTTATGGCAGAAACTCTGGAAGACCTTAACACTATGCTAGAAGACCTCCGTAGAGTTTCACAACAGGTGGGACTTAGTATGAACATGGATAAGACGAAAATTATGTTTAATGCCCATGTTGTACCCACCCAAGTGACCGTTGGAAATTCTACGCTCGAAGTTGTTGACGACTATATATACCTAGGGCACAAAGTCCAGTTAGGTAGGTCCAACTTCGAAAAAGAGGTCAACCGTCGAATCCAGCTCGGCTGGGCAGCGTTCGGGAAACTCAGAAACATCTTCTCATCAAAAATTCCTCAGTGCCTGAAGACAAAAGTTTTCGAGCAGTGTGTGTTACCGGTGATGACATATGGAGCCGAAACGTGGTCATTCACAACGGGACTTATTCAAAAGCTTCGTGTCGCTCAAAGAGCTATGGAGAGGGCTATGCTTGGAGTCTCTCTACGTGATAGAATCAGAAATGAGGAAATCCGTAGCAGAACTAAAGTTACCGACATAGCCCAGCGCATTAGCAAGTTAAAGTGGCAATGGGCTGGACATATAGCCCGTAGAACCGATGCCCGCTGGGGCCGAAAGGTTCTTGAGTGGAGACCACGAACTGGACGCCGAAGCGTAGGACGGCCTTCCACCAGGTGGACAGATGACCTGAGAAAAGTCGCAGGAAGTCGGTGGATACAGGCCGCGAGCGACCGGTCGCACTGGAAATCTATGGGGAGGCCTATGTCCTGCAGTGGACGTCACCAGGCTGAAACGGATTATTATGTCAAGAAAAATAATGCCTTACGAGTTATGCCTCATTAAATTAGGACAAACAATATTAGTCTAAATGATATTTATGCCTAATGATGTAGTATGCCAAGAAACCATTATGCCAAAGTAATATTATGCGTAATAAAATTATGCCAAGTGAGGTATGCCAAATAAAATTATGCGAAAGAAGAGGATCCCTACAAAACATTTATTTTCTCCGATTTTATATTATGTCAAAAACGTCTTTTTTCCTTATGACGGCAGTATACTGTATAACCCACCTCTACTTAAATGCAACACTCGATAGAATGTCACTACAAAAATACCCTTGGATACACCCTTAAATTCCAAGTCACAATCGACATAGAACAACGAAGTATATTACGGCCAAGAATATGTAGCATTGTGATTGTACAAGCAATAGCGCGATGTAGCTCCCGCACAGCGACATCTGTTGGCGCATTGGGAAAACTCGGCACTTAGACTCCACACAAGGTCTCCGGCTGTACTGTGTTGAGATTCAATTTAATCAAAACGTGGATTCAACCAAATTAATGTGGTACCCTCGTGGTGGTAAAAGAAGAAAAGGACAACGAAAAAAGAGATGGGAAGATGACAAACTAATGGCTGGAAAATTATGTCAGAGTCTAGGGGAGGCCTATGCCAAAAAGCAAGCTGATACGTCTAGAACAAAAGTAAATATAACCATATTCACTATAATAAAATAAATCAAGTAAATAAAATAGGATTAAAATAATAATAACGATTGTTTGCCAAATATAATGTAATACAAATAAATAAATATAATCTAAAATGTATTAGGGGAAATAATTGTAAATTCATAGTAATGTATTATCATTATACTGCATATTTTGTACATTGTTTATATTAGGTTGGGGAAAAAGTTTCTTCGCATTTTATATAAAAATTCAAAAGGTTTTTTTATAAAGTTTATTTACAAGTGACTAAAGTATATAGGTGCCATTTTGTTCGATAACTTTTTGCCATCTTGTTGGTAGGTACATGATCCCATTGCTATAAAATTTTTGGGGCTTCTGATGACAAAACTGCGACAAGTGGTTTTGGCAGTCCTCTTGTGATGTCAACCTGACACTGCCTAAGGAATTGTGCAGCGACCGAAACAGGTGGAAATCTGAAGGTGCAAGGTCAGGACTATACGGCGGATGCATTAACACCTCCCAGCCAAACTCCCGTAATTTTTTCTGAGTGGCTAAAGATGTGTGAGGTCTAGCGTTATCATGGTGAAAAATCACACCCCTTCTGTTGATTAATTCCGGCCGCTTTCTCTCAACTTCTTGCTTTAATCTCATCAGTTGTTCGCAGTACAGTTCAGAATTGATGGTCCTGCCTGGCGGTAACAGCTCATAATGAATAATGCCCTTCCAATCCCACCACACACACAGCATCACCTTGTTGCGAGTTAACCCGGGTTTCGCCACAGTCTGTGAAGCCTGACCGGCCTTTGACCACGATCTTTTTCGCACGTTCTTGTCGTACGTGATCCACTTTTCATCACCAGTTATCAGCTTCTTCAAAAATGGTTCGGTTTCATTACGTCGTAATAAAGAATCACAAATGAGTACCTACACGGTTCATTAGGTTTCTTTTAGTGAGCTCATGAGGCACCCAAATATCGAGCTTTTTTGTGTACCCAGCTTTTTTCAAATGCGCCAAAACCGTTTTGTGGTCAATCCCCAGTTCTTCAGCTACACCGTAACTACTAATATGCCGATCTTGCTCCACTTTTTCAAAAATGGCAACAGTTTTGTCCGTAACAGGGCGACCAGAGCGACGTGCATCTTTGATATCAAAATTTCCGGATTGAAAACGCTTAAACCAAATTTGCGCTACTCTCACAGATACTGCATTAGGTCCATAAACATCACAAATTTTTTTCGCGGCTTGTGTTGCATTTTTACCTTTTTTGTAATAAAATTTTAAAATGTATCGAAATTCTTCATAAGAATCACTCATTTTAACAATAAATGAAAATCTCAAATTTACCTAATTTGAATTTGGAATTGTCTTCTGTAAAATTAAAACTTTTTAATGATACCAAAATCAGCCAGATACAATTGGTATAGCCCAAGATATTTTATGACAAGTTCATACGTATACTATAATGCGAAAAGACTTTTTCCCCAACCTATTACGTGACTCAAAGTGGGCGTTGCTTCATTTAGGTTCGTTGGATTAATTTGAATCCAAGCGGAGTATTATAGTCCTGTCGTTTGTTTTAAGTTACATTAAATTTTTGTAATAAGTTACTACTTACCTACTTTTAAATCCGTTTCCAAATTTAAGAAGATTATCTAGTAGAAATCGCTTGTAGCGATTAGAACGCTTTTTGTACCTAATTTTAGTAACTGCATTAATTGATTTTACTTTTTGGTACGCAATCAAGTGTTCATTCATTCATTAATTCGACATTCCTGTCTTTCATCCAAAAACTGCTGTAAAGATTTGAATGGGCAGACAGCTAGGTTGTCAGTTGTAGCCTTTTTTTTTTGTTTTTTCCGGGGTGGGAAAATGCATTACGCATGCCACACAGGCGCAGGGGGCACCCGAGTGGTGATGTGGGACTCCCGTATAGGCTAATGAGACCCACGGTATACCCACTAAAAACCACCCCCCACCTTCCTCCTTGCCGCCTTGTGACGGGGCCACGGGAACGGTAAACACATCCGCGACCCCGCCGGCGGCAGCCGCACACATGCCGCTCCATCCAGGGACCGAAGGCCCCAGGCACACCAGATGGTAAGGTGCGCCTCCCTCCTCGGCCTCCACCAGTACTGTAGCAGACTCCCCCCGAGTCTGCCACTAGGAGGCCACGGATACCAGCCACCATAACCGGTACCCGGTGGCAGATCTGAGCTATGGTTCTGCCACCGACCACACCTCGGCCGCAGAGGATAGGGCAAGCAGCGCACCGTAATACAACTTACATCTTCCTCTGCGGCCCCACCAATGCCGTTAACCATACGGAACGGCCTCGCCAGCTCGCAGCGGGGTAGGGAGAGTGGCACAACACCACCACACCTCTCCCCCTGCGATCCCTCCACGGCCGCAGAAGATAGGGAGTACGGCGCACCGTAATACCGGCACTCCTCTTCTTCTGCGTCCCACCTCTAAGCGCGTTCGCAGCGGACTCCTCCAGCCCGCTGGGAGCGCCCACCTCGGGCCAGCCGTTGGCAAACAAGCCGGCCCTGGTTGCCTCTTCGCTTCACCGTGGGTCCACGGTTACTAAGCCCCACCGCCACGACAAGGCGTGCAACCATCGAGGGGTGTCAGTTGTAGCCTGTATTACTCGTAGCATAATATTATACACGTATGGTTTATGCCGATTGACAAATTTTCTTTTGCGAGAACAAAGTCTGTGTGTGTACATCTACATCGAAAACACATTTACTCGTAGTATCGGTAATCTATCGCATTACCGATACTAGATGCGTTGGTAATAAAAACATGTTTAAAATATATATTCGAGAAAACAGACAGCTTCAAAGTATTATCGTTAGCTAAGAAATGAGGTTACGAAAATTATTGGAAAGAAATAACGATTCATAAAAATAGTGGAGCATGGCAGAAGCTAGCGATAATATTTCGTATCCTAGAAATTAGTATCTATTGGAATTTAAATTGTAATACTCAATTCCAGTAACAACATTATACTTTAAATATTCAAAAAATGTACTTAGGTAATAGTTTTTAATAAGGTGTACATAAAATATAAAAGGAATTAAAATTTTAATGGAATCGCTAGTCAGGTAAATTCCAATGTATGTACGTTTATTGATATTCGAAGTTACAAGAACTAGGATAATTAGTTGCCTTCGTCTAAGCAATTTTAGGACTAACTCTATACAATAATTAAAATAAAATAAAATAAAAATAGCCTTTATTTACTAACTACTTAAACTATTTTACCAAACATACACATTATATTATTTTAATAACCAAGACTTTATTTTCTAAACATTTTTTTTTATTAATGTTTTATTATTATTATTTATTTATTTTTCGTATGTATTCTAATAATGTAGAGTCTATATGCTAGTAGTAGTCGCCTCTACGGCGTAGGCCTCTCCTAAATCCTTCCAGACAATTCTATTTCTAGCTAATTGCATCCAGCTGTTGCCACCCTCTGGTTGAAGATATCTCTCCATCTTTTACAAGGTCTCAATTTTTTTCTTTTCCTGTTCTTTGGTATCCACTCTGTTAAACGTTTTGTCCATCTATTATTCATCCTACAAATATGCCCTGCCCATTGCCACTTTAGTGTTCTTATTCTTTTCCTTACGTCTATTAATTTTGTTTTGTTTCTCAGGTCAATGTTGCGGATTTTGTCAGATAATTTAACTCCAAGCATGCTTCTTTCCATCTTACGCTGACAAATAGCCATTCTTTCTTCGTCCTCTTTTCTTATTGACCACGTTTGATAGCCGTAAGTTAGGCATGGTAGTATTGTTGACTCATAGATTCGTTTTTTTAGATTTACCGCCTTATTTTTCATTATTTCTCTTAAGCCCCAATATTTTTGCCATGCCATAGTTATTTTTCTTTCAATTTCTTTTTCAGAGCTATTATCAAACGATACCATTTGTCCTAGATAAGTATATTCTGTTACATAATGAATTCTTTTGTTCTATACAACTCATTATTAATTAAATTGTATTTAAAAAGCATGACTATAGTATGCAGTATTCTTAGAATAAAACTACAGCTTATGAAACTAAAATTTCACTAGCTTTGCAATAAACGGAAAACTTTATTTCTTTTTCACGCTCGATTAGTTTTATTTTTTTTTCAAATTCAATAGATTATGTTAAGAGTTTGATTGCTATGTTTACGTGATGGCCCAGCCAACTACCGCTCGGATAATCGCAAACATCATAAATCGTGAAGTGAATTGCTGTTTTATGACGTCACACGCTCATAACGTCTTTCAGGATAGATAGAATATCCTGAAGTAAGGAAAGCTTATTGAATTCTGGAGTTTATAAGAAATTGGTTATAGAGTTCCTATACTTGAAGCTCTTTATCAAATTAAATAACGTTTATTTCGGGCAGCATAGGCCCATATTATAAATACCTTACAGATTAACATACATATTATTATTACTAAAACTACACTTTATGCGTGTGTTTTTAACCTAATAAACACGATTAATGCAAATGTCAAATGTAATAAAATGCAGATCGACTAGATTGCGGGCTTAAATAACCTAACCCGAAATAGCGGACTATTTTGATTTAATCTAAGCCCTAATCAAAAGCAATTCAGGACATGTGGAGGGTTCCGTAACTGCAAACGCGCAATTGGTTATGTCAAATTATTGCAAAAAATAAATTTCTATGCAAACGAAGTCGCGTGAACCAGCTTGTTAATAAATAAAAAAAGAACACGCAAAAAGTTTTTTTTTTTGGTTAGAGAATTTCGCGGTTTTCACGAAACAACAAAAGTCCGTTACTAAACTAAACAGTAGGATGTTCCCCCCGATAAGTCATAATTTTCTGCACCAATGTTGAGATTGAAATACAATTTCCTAATAATCAAAATAAATATGACACCAGGGACCTCCCCTATTAATTATCTGTATGGATTTGGGCCCTACGCGCTACGTAGGGTGGACCTGGAGTGATGAAGTGATCCGCCTCATACATTTATTTCTTTCTTCCTAATGGGGAGTGATATGGAATGATGTAATTTACAGCTTTCTATTTAGCTAGCTGGTGCCCACAACTTCGTTTGCGTTTATTTTAACTCTAATTTTAACTAAATTTATTTTAACTAATAATGGAATCGGAGCCCTATTTTTAACTTCCAAAAAAGGACGCGGTTATACGTTCGGCTGTATATTATAAGATAAAAGTAGTCCTAGTTACTCCTTATAAAACCAACTATCTGCCAGTGAAAGTTTCGTGAAAATCGGTCCAGCAGTTTCAGAGATGAACCGGAACAGACATACAGACGGACAGACAAAAAAAGATTTTTATTGTGAGTACCATTCGTACTTTAATATTATGCATTTAGTGAAAAGCTGTTCATATTTAAAATTAGAAACAGACATCTATTTTATTTGTATGTATGTATGTACTATGTATAGAAGATTAATGTTAGTATGTATTTAGGTTTTTATTTAATTGTCACGTTCTATACCTAATATTAGCCTTCGGAATTGGATTTTTTTAAGAAGTACCTACATAGTACCTACTCTACTTTTATACCCGTAGCCTTAGATCATATTAAACTACCCCGTAGTCCATGTATACCTACTTTTTGCGATGTTGGCAAATTGGTGTTTCGGGTTCGAATCTCGGTCATACCAATAATTTTGTGATTCTATAAATTTTTTTAATACTTAGGTTGGTACTTCTTTACAGGAGTTATCCATTTGTAGATTTATCATATTTCAGGATCGAAATATTTGTAAACTTTTGCCTGCATTTACTGTGTAAAAATTACCACACTTATTAGTTACCTACTAAATAGTTGAATCAAAATCTAAGTCGTCCATTTTAAAATTAAAGTTTGTATAAAACGTATGAAACAGCGGTTTATCATATTCCGGATTTAAAATGTTCATATACCCGAGTTTTCTCCTATAAATTTTACTCGCAGACATTTTAGAATAAACTGAAATACGAAATTGCTTTAAGATGAGCGAGGTTCGGATGTTATTTTCTTGTATAACTAGCTTAACCATGCGTATATTAAAAGTTCTTTTGTAGTTATATTATGTCAATACGAGACAATCTTATGTGTAATCATGTAATAGGTTTCTCGAAAGCGGCTGCAAGTATCACCATAAAATTTAGCATGCAGGGAGTTTTGAAACTAAAAATAATAAAAAAAATATATTTAAATTTTCGAGGAGAGTGCATTTTGAGGTCGCAAAAACGGGCGTCGGACGCTATAAGGTAATTCAGTGAAAGCTTAATATAGTCAAGTGGCGGGTGCCGGGAATTGTTTCGCAGTGTCTCTACTATTATCTAATAGGGGCTTTCACACTACGATAGCTGATCGCTGAGTCGCATTGCAAACAGTACGATTTTGAAAAGCATTTCAATGGAACATATAATTGCTAAGCAACGGCACTTTCCTTGACCTCTAATATCTAACTAAAATATCCGTGAACTACGTATATAAATAGACGTGCTATATCGTAGGTATGTACCACGCTTTTTAGTATGATATTAAAAAAATCTTACAATGTTTTTGTACTTTCTTGGTGACTGCAATGTGCAATCTTACAAATATAAGGTTAGGTAAAATCAATTACTTACAGATATTCTGGGAATATGATCTACTGTTTATAATATTATGACATTAGGAAAATTTCATAAAATAAATTTTATTTTACTAAATAATATTACATTGCGCTCTCCAGGCACTGAGGTCATTAATCTCACAGAAACAGCTGACTTTAAAGCAAAAGCAAAGTCTTTACCTGAATAATATCAATTCAATCAATTCAGTAATGTACTGTAGGTAATTTCATAAAGATTTTTTTTTATTTTTAAATTATTTTTCTGCCTAACCGTCTCTACATAATAGATCATAATATGGTCAAAATATTCGTAAATGATTTTATGAAACCTTAAAAAAAAGTATGTATATTTAATGTTTTTGCAACCAAAAAATTTTTTTAGTAGGTTACGAACGAAAGGATCAAATGAACAGTTTAAATTATTATTTTACATCTACTCACGTATGTTGCTTAAATGAATGAATTGTGCCGTAAAAATAAACAAAATGGAAAACATAGGTTACGTTTCTCTGGTGCGGTGTGATAACCGTCACGGTACGCAACCCTCTCCTCGCTCTCAAATAATTGGGTTAAGATGCGCAATGAAAACGTTATCTAAATAACTAAACACATTAAAAGCATTTCCAAATTGCTCTTTATTTTCTAAGCAGATTAAAATAAATTTGGTCCTTGGACTAATCACACATACACACTTATCTATACTAATATAATAAAGAGGAAAAGTTTGTATGTTTGTTTGCATTGAATAGACTCCGAAACTAATGGACCGATTTTGATGAAATTTCGGCACAGATATAGATTAGACCACAGAGAAGGACATAGGATACTTTTTATCGCGGCAAAATGTACGGTTACCTCGAGAATTTCTTGGGAAAGTCGCGTGAAACATCTAGTATTTTCATAATAAGTCTTTTATAGCCAAGTTTGCGGAGATCATATCCGAGTCGTAAATTATTAGCATATGTTATCCGGGTTATTATTACGAATATTTTGACACCTCATTCATTAAAATCGGATCAGTAGTTTAGGCGCTACGTTGGAACAAACGTACATATTACACAGACTACCAAAATCTCACCAAAAACATTTTCATGTTAAAATATTGCCAAGACGATACCATAATATACCATATCACTCGCACTGTCATAACTCTACAAGATAACTTCACAAACTCTACACCTTAGTCAAATTAGTTTAAATTTTTCGTGCGTGCAGCCGGCGTTCGTCGGTTTATAAGACGTTATAACGTCAAAATATTGTATAGTGCGATTCAAATGAGAATAGGATCGAGTCGGCGCCATATTGTTTCGAACTTAGACTGTTATGATAGTTTAATTTATGTTTAGATAATTGATTATTATTTAACGTTTTTATTTAAATTCGATGCAAGACTATTATTATTTATATGCACAGAAGTTTTTCTGAAAATCGCACTTTTCAAGTGATATTTGACAGAAAAAGGTCATTGACGTTCCTATTCTCATTTGAAACGCGTTATAACTACATTATTTACTAATGCGTTTCTCTAGAGTAGTTGGACCAGCTGTTGTTTAGTTTAAGTTTAAATTTAACATACAACTAAGTAAATGTCTTACTTTGTAACATTCTTTTTGTTACATTGTACTTTGTTGCACACTGCAGTATTGTAACGTATATTATCTGCCAGGGGAAGTGAATCGGAAGACATGTTGCTTTATCTCCTCTGCTCCGATTGTGACGTCATTCCGATAAATTACTTGTTTTGTATTATTATATCCGTACATTTGTCGTATGTTATTATTTTGCAGAATTTGTGCAATATTGGATGGAGTAGATTTGGTTTGAAATTTTATAATAATACATAGTTTGCGTTTGTGTAATGAATTTTATCTACGCGCCACTTGAAAAATTGTGTTTTGGTACGTTAGTAATATATATTCTTTGGTGTTGGTAAGTTAACGGTCAGACCAAATCAAAAAGCGATGACAGTTCTGCAAACCACACTACACTAGCTACACGCGCCCTACATACCTACATAAAAACCGTCCTCATTTTTTGTTTGACAAAGCTTTAAGCTCCTTTGTCTTCACTTTTTTATTTGGTCTGAGGTTCAACGATACTATAAGTAGGTAGAGATTGTCTAAACTAAAATGACGCGCTCCACTACTTAATTACTTTATTTATAAGTGTGAGTGCGAATATTAATAACGGCACTGCATCTGTGTGGGAGTGTCATTATTCGGTGAAGTATGATTTGTATGTGCACATGACGGCCGACTAGTCGGGTGATGGGATCCTCTTCTTTCGCATAATTTTATTTGTCATAATTTCATTTGGCATACCTCACTTGGCATAATTTTATTACGCATAATATTACTTTGGCATAATGGTTTCTTGGCATACTACATCATTAGGCATAAATATCATTTAGACTAATATTGTTTGTCCTAATTTAATGAGGCATAACTCGTAAGGCATAATTTTTCTTGTCATAATAATACTTTGGCATAATTGTTTTTTGGCATAAACTCGTTAGGCATATTTTTTGTCATAATAAATTCAAGGCATTCTGTCACAAGGCACAAATATGCATAAAATGGAACGACATAATGAAAACACGGCTAAGGTAATTAAACGCATATTTATGAAACATTAAAAGCAGGTATTACACTCATTATACCTAGTTCAACATGTGTAACAGTAGGTTAAGTTGCGGCGGGGTGGCCCTTGGGCCACCCGTAAGCCGCTAACATATTTAAAATATTAAATACGAAAGGTTATTAATGCGAAAACAAATCTTACTTTATCCTTAAGTGCATTGGGCTCGTGGTTATGTCTCGGCATATTATTAGATAGCAGTTCGTGTTTTTGTCCGAATTTAATTTCGTAATCAGTCGAAAATTACAATTATAATTGTTATTTCGTCTTAACTCGCACACCCAGTAGAATTTATCATTCATTAGTATGTGAAAAAAATGCTACAAAGATGTATCCGTAAATATAATAGTATGCTTAAATATCATTATGCGTAAATATATTTATGCTTTTTAATATTATGCATAAAAATATTATTCTTAATTAATATTATGCGTAAAAAAAATATGCCTTACAATAAGTATGCCTAACAATTATTATGCTTTTAGTAATTATGCGAAAAAAAATTATGCTAAGAAAGTTATGACAAATGAATATTATGCGAAACTACTATTAGGTCAAATGAAATTATGCCAAGTAAAATTATGACATATGATTTTATGCGAAAAAATAGGGAACCTCGGGTGATAAATCCGACAACGCTCGCTCTATGGAGCAGCGCCGTCACATTGTATAGAACAAGACGTCCTCTCCTGTCGCAAGTTCACGATCTACTAAACTAGTTGGACAACAAATCCGAGAACGATGCGTGCTCCTCGTTTGATAACTGGCAAATGAACGACCAATAATAATTGCATGTTTATGTGTATTTGAAATTTGCTTGTGTGAGTAAATGTGGAGGTGGGGCGCGTCATTTCAGCTCAGACGATCTATACCTAGACTACCTATCTATAGTTCCCGAACGACATATAGATTCTAGGAAAGTAAAGTTACGAAAAACGGCTAGTCTACTAAATAATACTAGATGTTACCCACGACTTTGCGCAAAGTAATCGTACATATTTTATAAATACAGTAAAAAAGTAACCTATGGTACAAAATATGCCGATGATCAGATGCAAAATCTCATTCAAATGCGTTCAGCCGTAAAAGACAGTAAAACATACACATAACACACAAACACACAAGCTTTCGCGTTTATAATATTAGTGTGATGTTAAAAGCCTTAAAGTAGCAGACATAATGTATTCCGGAATAAATAGGGCAATGGTTATTTATGAGTTCGAAGACATCGATATAGTTTACTGAACAAATAGATAAAGCTTTAGCGATAATTTTTTAACCCCCAATAGAGCAGTGTCCGTTCGCGTTCCATCATAGCTCCCAAATGGATGACACGATTTTGATTTAGTTTTTAGGATTCCGTATTTCACGTCTTGGAACTCGGAAGGTGGACGTCCATTCGTCTTCGGCTTACCGTTTAGTGTTAGATGAAACTTTGCATGGATAAGTGTACCTATAGTGTATGTAGTGTAAAGTGCTAAAATAAAATCACGGACAACATTTTTTGAGGTACAATGTGGATGATTTTGATGATTGTAGTCCATGTTTAGTTCAGGAGTAATAAAACTATGGTATACTAGATATTGTGCGCGACTTCGTGCGCGACAAAAGGAAATCTCGTGGAACCGCACATTTCGCCGCAATAAAAAGTAGCCCATGTCCTTCCCCGTGGTCTATTCTATATATGTGCCAAATTTCATCAAAATCGGTCCAGTAGTTTCGGAGCCTATTCGATGCAAACAAATAAACAAACTTTTCCTTTTTATTATATGTACTCGTATTAGTATAGATATAACAGATACATAAGTTGTAAAATGCGCTTACTTGGAAAACTTCGTACAAAAATAACGAAATAAGTAAAAATGTCCCGCTTTATCGGCAACATGGATCACTGATGCACTTTTAAAACAATTTCGTTATTAAGTAATGTAATGTAATGTGTATTAGGTAATAGAGGTAACACCACTGTGGTAGTATTTATTGTGATTTATGAGCCGCATATTGAAATATTTAAATCTACCCTCATTTTAATTTTTTTGTGTTTAACGTTGTCACAGATTAATAAATAGTTACTACGTACAGAACAATTCAAATGAGAATGGGATTGACTCAGCGCCATATTGTTCCAAATTATGACCAATATGATAATTAGTAATTTCTTTATGTTTTGATAATTACTTACCACTTAAAGCTACATAAAGTTTTTATTTAAATTCAATGCACGACTATTATTATTGATAGTATGCAAAAGTTTTTCTGCAAACCGCACTTTTCGTGTGATATTTGACCGAAAAACGTCATTGACATTCCTATTCTTATTTGAAACGCGTGGTTAACTTAGAGCATCCAACCAAAGATGCTAAGGTGGTTAAGGCACTTTGTGAAAATAAACTGAGGAAATTTTATGAAAGTTAATTAAACAATTATAAATCGAATCTAAAATTTTGTACTTATTTTACATCAAAGTAGAATGTACGAAGGCGACGCAGAGGCGGAATATTAAAATTTAATATCCCGATATTATTACGAAATGATGTTTATCGGTAGTAGGTCCAACTTGGAAAAAGAGGTCAACCGTCGAATCCAGCTCGGCTGGGCAGCATTCGGGAAACTCAGAAACATCTTCTCGTCAAAAATTCCTCAGTGCCTGAAGACAAAAGTTTTCGAGCAGTGTGTGTTACCGGTGATGACATATGGAGCCGAAACGTGGTCATTCACAACGGTGCTTATTCAAAATTTTCGTGTCGCTCAAAGAGCTATGGAGAGGGCTATGCTTGGAGTCTCTCTACGTGATAGAATCAGAAATGAGGAAAACCGTAGCAGAACTAAAGTTACCGACATAGCCCAGCGCATTAGCAAGTTAAAGTGGCAATGGGCTGGACATATAGCCCGTAGAACCGATGCCCGCTGGGGCCGAAAGGTTCTTGAGTGGAGACCACGAACTGGACGCCGAAGCGTAGGACGGCCTTCCACCAGGTGGACAGATGACCTGAGAAAAGTCGCAGGAAGTCGGTGGATACAGGCCGCGAGCGACCGGTCGCACTGGAAATCTATGGGGGAGGCCTATGTCCTGCAGTGGACGTCACCAGGCTGAAACGGAAACGGAAACGGTTTATCGGTAGTAACATGTAGTAAGTTTTGATTACACTCGATATGCGTGATATGAGCTAAAAATAAAATGGGAATTGGGTAGAGAACTTGCTTACAAGTACACTTAGGCCTTTTTATCCGTTAATGGATGATTTATAAAGCATTCTTCGAGCGAAGTAACCACTCTTGAAATACCTACTGTAGTGTCTGGGACAGTTGGTTTTTAAATGTCGTATGGTTTCATACGGCATTCTCGCAACATAGCCTAGTCCAGAGGAATGACTGGTCAATACGCCTGGGGCCAACCATGTGCGGGTTTCCTCACGATGTTTTCCTTCACCGTTAGAGCATCCGTATAATGTACTTGAGATCTGAAAATGTCTCATTGGTACACGCCACAACCTGGAATTCGAACCTGCACTCTCTCGAGTGTGAATCAAACGGTCTACCTACTAGGCCACGAAGCTCTTTTTTTTAAAGCGTAGCGTATTTTTATAGAGCCTCTATCTAAAGAAATGCAACGCCGCGTAGCGTCAAATATCGTTGCGGTGCTAACTGACCCGTAAGCTGAGAATCAGAAATTAAACCGTCTGCTAGCGTAATGATAACTGGTCATTTATTTAAAAAAAAATTGACGTTATACATTTGTCATTGGTTTTCGCAGGGTTTTCTTCGGCGGGATTCAAACTTATGCTACCATCATTATAATTATTATGAATTGCACACTATATTAATACGACAGATTAAAAAAAAATATGTTTCCTATATTTTTATTACATAACTAGCTGTTCCGATACACGTTGTTCTGACGCACCTATAAAATATAGTGTTAATATTTTCCTCGCAATTTTTCCAAAATTTCTCACGGTTTAAATTTCAAGACCAAAATTAGCCAAGTCGGTCCAGCCGGTCTCAAGTTTAGTGAGACATTGGAATTGCAATCAATTTTTATTACTAGCTGTCCCGTCACACCTTGTTCTGTCTCCTACAACCTACATCTTTGTAGGTTTACCTTCCCTGATTTTCCACAATTATTTTAAGACCAAAATTAGCCAAACGGTCCAGCCGTTCTCGAGTTTGAGTCATTCGGGAACGGGATATCCTATGCCCTTATCCTGGTTCTAAGCTACTATTCCACTCATTTTCTGCCAAATCGGTTCAGCCGTTCTTGAGTTAAAAATATATGTATATCCATAATTTCATACTAATATTATAAATGCGAAAGTTACTCTATCTGTCTCGCTTTCGCGCCAAAACTACTGAACCGATTTAATGAAATTTGGTACACCGATAATCTATAACCCGAGAAAGGACATAGGATACTTTTTATCGCGAAGAAATGTGCGGTTCCCGTTGGACACTTTATTTAAAATTTCACGTAAAAACTGATTATCATGAAATTTGGCACTGATATAAAGTAGACCATGGGGAAGGACATAGGTCACTTTTTATCGCGGGACATATACGGTTCCCGTGGGTTCCTGTACTTATGCGGGCGGAGCCGCGGGCATCAGCTAGTAGACTATATATTATAGTCTTTATTATTATTTACTTGCAGAAAAGTTCTAAAATTAACATTATGTCAACGTTTCTGAAAAATTCTGTGCTCTAATAGTAACAAGTTAATAATTTTCTGAAAAGTTATTGTTGTGTTAACTTTAAGTCGTTGAAAGTGTCGGCTTTTATTTTGCTATAATACTTGGAGTTTTAACTTTGACGGCGACGTAAAATGTAACACTAACAAGAAACTAACTAAAATTAAACTTTTCGACCTCTGTAGCTTTGTGGTAAGCGTGTCGGCGCTCAAGCCGAAGCTCGCGGGTTGAAATCCCGCAGAAGGAACAAAAAGTTTTCAATGTTTCTGGGTTATAGATGTGTATAATATATCTATATTAGCATATTAAGTATCTACTTAATATGCTAAAAACCTTAAAAAAGCGGACAATGGAGAGCCGCTTCGCTACGTTGAATGTAAGAGGAGGAATGGATGGTAAGAAGGAAAGTGGACGAAGCGAAACAAGTATGTAAGGATCGCAGCATCTGGAAAGAAGTGGTCTCTGCCTGCCCCTACGGGAAAAAGGCGTGATTATATTATGTATGTATGTACAATAAAGGTAATAAAAATCTTAAATATTTCTGAACTAAGTAAAACAGTATTAAGTATCCGACCAAAAAATTTTCAAGTAAGTGATGCTAAGACCATATGACTTGTACCTACTGTCAAAAAGCTATCTCATGTAAAACCAAGCTTCTACCAAACTTCTAAATCTACACGCCTAAATTCTACAAGTCTAATTTCACAAACTCTACACCTTAGTCAAAATATGTGGCTTTATGATGAAGATGATGATGAATAATTTAATAAAATCTGAAACATTGCAACAAAAAATATTTTTTCCTCTTTTCAAACATGTATTAAAAATAAAACCTAACATTTGCATTTCCAATAGGTATAAGGACTTAGGATTATACAATAGATATTTACACAGGTATATAGGTACTTCATTGCTTCATAAGTCCATAAGATGAGCATTGAGATACTTCGATACTTCACGCGAGCATATAACGACTAAATCAAACATGAAATATTAGATCGTAGGTACCTTACATTTTTGTGTTTTACAATTCGATCAGGAGGGATGGGCGGATTATTGTAAATATTTCACGGAGGCAACAGACACGTTTTGTCAATAAAGGGCGTATCTTCCCTTAAGATTACTTTTCTTAGTTCAATAACCAACGCAAACCCCGCGACGTGACGATCTTTGTTGATTTTGCGGAGATTTCCCGACTTGCGGCAGATTTTTTTTGCCTAACTTCGCGCGTTAATGTTTTGTACCTAACTTCGGACGTAAAAAAGTTGGGTAAAATTGCGTCGTAAATTTGAATAAATCAAATGAGTTTTGGAATATATTAAGTTTTTCCTGACACAGATTTCGCTGCTCAATTTCACGTTTTACATCATTCTTATATAGTTAATATCATTTTCGTTTTTGGTTTATTACATTGTTTAACGATAAGTTACAATTTAATAAACGCAAAAATTTGACACGAGATCAGTCGACGTTCAGAATAAAGCAAAATTAACTACCGTCAGAGATTCTGTTGTTTCATTTTAATTATAAAAAATGAGGCACGTCAAGTGTCAGAATGGGTGAAAAGCAGTTTACCTGAGGCTGAGGGTGCACCTGGGTGAAATATATTACGGCCGTTTGTTATAATTTGAGTCAAACTTCACTACCCCACTATCCGACAAGTTAGATGCTACCAAATTTATTATCACCGTTTTACTGCGCTTAAATAAAATTCCTGTGAAACTTTCATATTTATGGCCCATGTGACCAATTTAAAAATGGAATGTTTTTGTGAATTTAAATATAGAATTCCACGTTTATTTTTTTTTAGTAACTTTGATAGTAATAGCACAATAACATGTTTTCAACTAGATATTTTTCCGGAATTAGAGTTTCCTAGATGCAAATGGTTATATATTTTTCTTTTGCCTCTTTCAAATTGCGAAATGGGTATTAAATTTTAAGAAAGACCAAAAGGCAAAGCTGATTGACTGATGTACCAAATCAGTCAAGTAAGTAATGCACAGGCCAAATCCTCAATTGTCGGAGTGGCCCCTAATTGCGGTGGAAATCCGGTCCCTATAGAGGTAGACCAGCCGGTCGCAGGGGGTGTCCTGTGTTAGACAGATCCGGGACACTTCCCATTATAGCGGCTGATGGCAATCCGCAGGTTCAGTTTTAGTGGGTAAACCGGCGAGTCGCGTCGGGAGTCCTACATCCCCGGGATACCCCTCCCGGGGAAGGCGTAACGACCTTTCCCCTGCAATATCAAAAAAAAAAAAGGCCAAATCTCAAGGCTACAAATTTGAAATTTTGCATACCTACGATACGTAGTATAGCTTTACATTCTCTTTGTACCTACGTATTTCTTATATGACGTAGACTAATGAAAGATTTTTCAAAATTCAACCCTCAAGGGTGTAAAATGTGTGCTAAAAAATTTTTAGGCATATTTGCATAATATTTCGTATGAATTGAGTACAAAAAAATTATGAACTACCTATATCAGCGTTTTCTAAAATTCAACCCATAAGTAGGTAAAATAGGGGATGAAAGCTTAAAATCTAATTGCAGACGGGCGAAGCCGCGGGCAATTAATGCTATAGCATAATATATCTAAAACACAAAATAAAATTATACTTACGTATTTGAGGTGCACCTAAAATATTAATTTTAATCAGGCAAGCCGCGGTCTGTCTTAACATTCCCGAAACAATAACGTGACTTTTCCAGATTAATTAACCTATCCAGGTTAATACTTGTAACTGATAAAATACAATTTTATAATTTACTGCATAAGAGAATTTCACCAGGTTGGTAAAATTGACGATTTAGTACAGCCAGCAGCGGCATAATAATGAAATTAGTTCGCTGTACCGTAAAAATTGTCCATGTTTCAGTAATTTTAGCCCGTATTATTAATCAAATAAACCGAGTAGGTCCAATTGAGATACATGTTATAAGTAAATTGTACAAAAGTCATAAAAATCCTACTAATATTATAAATGTGAAAGTTTGTGACACATTCACGCGAAAACTACTGAACGGATTTCGATGAAATTTGGTATGGTAGTAGTTTAGGCTCTGGATTAAAACATTGGGTAGGTACTTTTTATCCCGTACAGTATTCCCGAGGGATACTATAATTACGCGGGCTGAGCCGCGGGCAACAGCTAGCTCAGCCAGGCTCATATTTTAAATTTCTTGAAATTTCGCTGGTCTTTAATGGAGAATTTATTTTTCTATACTTTTATGGAAATAAACTAGCTGGAATGTTTAACGAATAATGTTTGCAAATTACTTCAATTTTTTGTTACCCATGTCATAAACCATTATTACAAATCATTCAGTAGTTTAACTTTAAGCGCTACGATGAAACAAACATACACACAATATAGGTACATAGATTGCCTAAATCATCACTCTTCTTTTTGGCTTCGCAGCAGTCTGGTAAAAATAGGGCTAATGTGTATTGTACACGATGGACCGACGATTTGAAGAAGGTGGCTGGCAGCGGATGGATGAGGGCTGCCCAAGATCGGGATGGTTGGCGCTCATTGGGGGAGGCCTACGTTCAGCAGTGGACGGCGATAGGATGATGATAATGATGATGATTATTGTACAGCGCACTAATTGCCACTAAATATAAACAAACACGAACGAATTAAAACGAAAAACACTGAATAATACTAATTGCTAATCTTGAATCCAGTGTCCGACAGAAAAATATATTTTTCCAAAGGTGTACTTACAACACTGGCGTAGGAACCCTCCTATTACTCCATTCCTATCGGCTTCACTTACTACTTACCTACCTTTTGAAGACCTTCATCCAAACCCCTATCAACGGCTCCCCTATGGACTATGGAGGAGGAGGAGGACCCCTATGCGATACACTCATACACCGCATGCTGCGCAGGGGTGCGTGTGATTGTGTATGATCGCGTTGCCATGGCAACGACGCCATCTTGTTTCAGAATAATTAAGGTGAGGGAAATTATAATCAAAATGTAACTCATAACGTGTAATAAGACATTTGGGTACGTAAGGATTTCTTCGCGAATAATCAAAGAGCTTTTTACGTATACACATAAAACGATACTTTGTACTTACCTACTTATGAAGTTCGTCTCCTGAAAACTGAAACATAATTAGAAAAAATATAAGTTGTTAAAAAATATAACCTACAATGACTGTTGGATCTTGGGTAATACTCGTAGTCTGATTCACAAGATCCATTTCAGTGAATTTCTGTCCAAGGGCAACGAAAATTATGATCTAGGGCTCATTCGATTCGGAATGACCTCTAGAAACTTTTTAGAAAAAAAGGAGGGGCTCGAAAAAATTGCAAAAGTTATAAACAATTTACTAAAAAAGGGGGTATGTGTTTTTGAAATATCTCTTAAACTATTAAAGAGAGCCGAATTTAGAAAAAAAATCACTGAAATGGATCTTGTAAATCAGACTTAATCCCATAACTTGGTTCTTCAAAGTTAACGAACTGTCATAATAGAAAAGTAGGTAAACTCTATTAAATACTACAGTTTGCCCGCGACTACGTGCGCGAAAAAGTAAATACTGTGAAAATCGTACATTTGCCGCAATAAAATTGGCATATGTACTTATCCGTGGTCTATTGTATATCTATGCCAAATTTAATAAAAATCGATCCAGTAGTTTCGAAGCCTATTCAATGCAAACAAACAAAAACAAAACAAATAAATCTTACCTCTTTATCATAAAAGTTGTAAAGTGGCGCAGAAATTGTGCAGATAGAGACGTAATTGCATTTTTCTGTTAATCTTTTCACCGCGCTTAAATAAAGCTCAAATTAAGTGGTACTCGTTAGAACTGAGTTTATTTTTAACTCGCAGTTATTCTCTTATTATTCGGCAACATTGAATTGGATTATTTAAATGAAATCAACAAAGCTGTAGTTTGCCAACGAAACGTTTTTATTTTTAATTCATTTGTTATGTTTACTCTTTCTTAATTGTTTTTGGTCACTTTTGAATCATATTATGCATTTCATTTAAGCAGTGCAGTGCATTATAGTGAAATATTTTTACAAATACTTACACAATTATAATTTATATTTATTCTAGTCTCTATGTAAATTTGTATAAACTATCGCATGCGGCATTTCTGTACTTACAAACATAATACCTACCTAATACCTATCATGGATCAACTTCAATATATATAATATTAATATTTAAATGAAATACGTAGACCATATTTCTTTTTCAACGTCTTGACTTATTTGTAGGTCTACTGGTGCAGCCGACGATCCGTTTGTTCGTTAAAGGAAGATGGCAATAATGTATGAACGCTCCTACAAATACGAACAAGCTATATTATGTTATACGAATTTTTTATTTTTATATACGTCAAAAACTAAAATATAATAAGTAGCAGACATTTACATCTACTGCATTTTTTGGGCGGTTTTTACAAAAAACAGGGCAAGGAGTGAGATATGATCAAATACACTCCGTGTATGGACAATAGGTACTATATTGTGATAACTTAATATAAATACATCTATGACTATATTAGTATAATTTATCGAAAATCTGAATTGGCCCTATATGAATGACAGTAACTATGAATGTTCATTTAAGTGAACAATGCTAGTTTAAATATAGCCTTACAATTGAAGTTTCTCTCTTTTTAGCGTTATGTAGGATATATTGTTAGATAAGCTGACTTAAAGTTACTGTCGGTTATTCTTTTAATTATTGACACCTACACAATAAATTACTAAAGCTACACGTTTATGGTCATACTAGCTGTTGCCCGTGGCTCCGCCAGCGTAAATACCTATATAATCTAATATCCCTCGAGAACACTGTATTTTTCGAGATAAAAAATAGCCTATGTTTTAATCCAGAGCCTAAACAACTACAAATTTCATAAAAATCCGTTCAGTAGTTTTTGCGTGAAAGAGTAACAAACATCCATCCATCCATCCATAGTCCATACATCCATCCATACATCCTCACAAACTTTCACATTCATAATATTACTATCTGTTGCCCGCGGCTCCGCCCGCGTAAATATAGTATCTCTCGGGAACACTGTACTTTTTCGGGATAAAAAGTAGCCTATGTTTTAATCCAGAGCCTAAACTACTACCATACCAGATTTCATCGAATTTCGTTTTGTAGTTTTTGCGTGAAAGAGGAACAAACATCCATCCATTTTACGTGGTAGAGCCATGCTTCGGCACGAATGGGCCGGCTCGACCGGAGAAATACCACGGGCTCACAGAAAACCGGCGTGAAACAGCGTTTGCGCTGTGTTTCGCCGAGTGAGTGAGTTTACCGGAGGCCCAATCCCCTACCCTATTCCCTTCCCTACCCTCCCCTATTACCCTATTCCCTCTTAAAAGGCCGGCAACGCACTTGCAGCTCTTCTGATGCTGCGAGTGTCCATGGGCGACGGAAGTTGCTTTCCATCAGGTGACCCGTTTGCTCGTTTGCCCCCTTATTTCATAAAAAAAAAAAAAAAAAAATACATCCGTACATCCATCTTCACAAACTTTACACTTATAATATTAGTAGGATTAGTAGGTCAAACTAAGATTAGTTTGTATTTTTTATTATCTAATGACATATTATACCTCGTGTGTAATGTGTATTGACTATTGAGTAGGTAAATCATAATGGCCATCCTCCTTTGCATGGTATATATATTATTGTAAAAACATTTTATACACAATATTATCAGTATGCAAAACGAAACTTTTAACCATATATGTAAGCTGGAAATGTCAAGCGAAACAAATCTTGTAACAGATCTGTGGCGTGTATAAGGAAAGTTCGGCTTTATTGCATTCTGCTCTTATGAAAAACGTGATGACTTCCAACATGTCGGAGCTCGGAGCAAATGTATGCATTCTCTGTATATTGTTCTACGAAACTTGTAATGGAGAGGAGGTTTTTGTTTTCAAAACGTCAAAATGTCAAAAAGACAAAAATATTTGTAACCTCAACTGGGGAAACTTTTGGGGAAATAACCCCAAAAGTATGGCAGTTTATGTATGGACACTGCCTCGACATGGTCTATGGTTATATTGTGAAAGATGTAGCTTTAACACGGACGGACAAACGGATAGGTATAGGTATAGCAAGACTATAGGAATATTAGTAGTAGTACCTAGAGCCAGTAATTGTATAGTGCTACAGGATCTTAAAAACAAAGTTTTTTGCATTATTCAAAGATTGCAGCTCAAGATAGGCTATGACGTACATTTGACAGAACAAATCTTCATACAAGAAAAAGTTACGCCATTTTGGTTTTCACGTACATCAAACGTCAGCCATCTTGTTTTCACCATACTTCAAATGTCAAAATGGCCCCAAAATCTTAAAAATGGCCATTTAACTGGAGACACTTTTTGCCTCAACGTGCCTCGTCTATAATATAAACGTCTATGGCATTTTTACTCAAACTTTATTTTTCTTTTCGTACAAAACCTCTACCGTAGAAGAAAAGCGCATTAATACGCTGTTGCAACTGAAACCAGTGGCGTAGCTATCGTAGGGCTAGGTGGTGCAGTGCACCAGGGCCCAGGAGCTCAAGGGGCCCTCTAGCCTCAGCTTTGAAAAGAGAGGAGCATATAAGAAATAAGAAAAAAAAATCTTGTGAGCAGGCTCGAGACTCTTTTTTTTAAATATTGTTAAATGAACACCAACAATTACAAGACCTCTGATTAAGGATTTTCAACACATGCGCTAAGCGTCCTCGATGAGCATGTGCTGTTTGTTATCGTTATTCCAGTTATTTGGTATTTGATAGTTGGGATGAGTACGCCCGTAGCACATTGGATCAGCGATAAGCTAACATGCTTGACGGTCGTGAGATCAATTCGAGAATTCCATACTCCACCCATATTAACTTTTTCGTCAAGTTTTCATTCCCTCTAGCCTTGCATCAGTTCTCATATTTTGTGATATTCATTGCGATGTTTTCAACTTTCTAGGGTCTGGATGCACTATAGTCTATAATAGTTGACGCTAGGTCGACTAGGTGTGTCACTGACCGTTGCAATTCGTTTTCCCTACTACCAGCACCAGCCTTATTTCATCTTTCATCAAGTATCGCCACTAATGCAAATGCTACTATTTCTATTCCGCACATTCATCCATCTGGCACCATATTCTGTTAGAACTCATTTTCGTTAAAAAAAAATCCGATGACAAAACATGTATGATACAGGATACAGGTTACAGTACAACGGTATTTGTATAATCTATAATAGCTCTCAAACTTTTAACTTGATCGACAACGAAAAATAAAAAACGTTTTTCTAAACTCAAGTTCAAATTGAAGAATGAGCTACTTACTATCTCAGACCAAATAACAAGTATAGACGGACTTCTACGAACAACAAAGTGACGCCGGTTTTTTATGCATTGTGTGCGTGAGCCGGTGTTGCCATACTAAATTTTCATTTCCCTAGATATGTTGGCTAAACTTTAGAATAATATCCCACATTTGTACTTTTAATTGGTTTATGGTAATTTTACCGCTTAAATCGCAGTAATTTCGCAAGTTTTCAAAAAAAGTTTTCGAGATAAAAATATAATAAAAATTTCGAAACTTGTAATATGTACACTTAACTCTAAAATCAACTCCCTTTGTTCAGTAGCGATATTAGTAAGGTAAATGCCCCCTATGTTCGGAATCGTAATTCGGATTTTAACATTTTTTTATTACAACACTATCGAGAAATAGCGTCCAAGAACTCATGAATTAAGGCTCGTGTTCACCGACATTTAATCAACCGTTTAAATAAATAATCGGCCGTTTTTGTAAAAAATCCTGTTCACCACGTCCTAAACACTGGTTATAGAAGTTAACCGGCCGATTATCTTAACCAAGCCCGAGACCCTTGTTTAACCGTCGTTTATAGTGATTTGACAGAACTTTTGTAGAGCTTGAAATTAGCTTTACTAAAGAATAAAGACAAAAATATATTTATTTATTTGAGACACAATGATACCTTTTAGTTTTATAATGGAAGGAGATTACAATCTCAACATGCTTGAGTATTTGGATGAGGAATTAATTGAAAGAGAGAGAATAAGACAACAGCGATTGCAAAACACCACACCTTCTATTAATAGAAGAGACAATCCTCTCAGAAGAGCCCTAATTAATAATAATTCAAAGCCTTCAGCTAAGTTAGTTTTTTTCTAAAAAGTTTAAATTTTTACTTTTTACTTTAACAAAATGTTAGCAACATATTGTGAACTACATAAAGCTTGTAAAAATATAACACTTTATAATAAAAATGTTACTATGTTTATTTATTCTTATGTAGACTAAATAAAACTAATAATAATTTAACAAACTTGTCTTTTTATTTAACAAATCTTTGGTATAATTTTTGGTCAAATATTTCTAAACATATTAAGAGCAAATCAAAACAGTAAATATAATATAATTATAAGTACAATCTTTTCAATTAGTTATTTTCATCAGAGGTTGATAAGTTTTCAGTTTTAATTTGCTCTTGTTTCAATTGCTCTTTTAAAATTAAAATTCTCAAATTTCCTTCTTCTGCAGCATTTTTCTTTAATGTTTGAACTAGTTAATTTTTTTCTTTTAAAAGTGTATCTTAGGAACAATCACTTTTCGGCCTTCTTTTTAACCATTTATTTCCATTGTTATTTGACCGCAGGGATTCTGTTAGCGGCATTTTTAAACTTTGAGGAGTCCAATTTTCCCAGAACTCCTGAAAAAGTAAAAAAGTGATATAAAAAAGTGGTACATATTAATGAGGTATCATGTTCTTTGCCTGAAAATTGCAACTGTAACGGTATATTTATAATAAATCATAACATATTATTAACATAACATACATACTTTGTTGTTATGAAAACATGTTTTCTCTGGTTCTTCAGGATCTTTGGATGTACTAGGTTTAGTATCATTAGCATCTCGCTGACAATTATTCTCCTAGAAATATTGACATTAAATTTTAAACTGTGCCATGCAATTTCCTATGTGAGATTTTATATTATATAATATGTCACCATAAAATTGTAAAAACCGTTAGATTGTAATATTACTAGAGATATTATAATATGCTGACAGATTCTCAAATACTAATTTCTCCATACAATTGTACACATTATTTTTCGTTATATTATTGTAATATTTACCATGCCGATTGGTTAAATGGTATGTGCCCCGCGCATATTTGTTTGCATTTCATAATAATATGACAATATGTCAGCATATTATAATATCTCTAGTAATATTACAATCTAACGGTTTTTACAATTTTACGGTGACATAAATCATATAATGTGCAATATTCACCTTTTCTTCCCCTGTGGTACTAAAAACTATAGTCTCAGTACTTTGTTGTGAACTAATCTGTGCCGGGCCCCAATTTATTACATCTATTGTGGTTGGTGCAGCTGTACTGATTTCCTTGGATAATAAATAACAAAATTACTTAAATTTGTCTGTGCAAGTAAATTAAATTTAAAAATAAATTGTATGACAATATACACTTATTACAAAATTTAAAAATGCATTATAAAACAGTTAACATACATTGTCAAGTCCATCACAGTCATCTGAGTCCTTCTAATGCAGGGCCAAGTACAGCTTCTACGATAACATTGACACTATTAGAGGGTTGCTGTGGTTTTCCTCCTCCTGTAAAGTAATATAAAATGCATGTAGATTAAATGATCATGTTTAATACATGATCATTTAATCTATTTAACTTAAAATAATACATATTTTAGTTCATATTTCTTGACTATTCATAGTGTTTGTAAATAATTTATATAATATACTTATTGCTGTTTACATAGGTAATGCTGGGACTAACCTGTCATAAATATTGGAAGCTTGCTTTTTTGTGGCCCTTTTTTGGTGTTTTCCCAACATGTTTTTAAATTGTTTGGAGTTCTGTAGCTTTCTGTACGTATATTATTAAATTCTTCAGCGAGTCGTATCCAACCTGCTACTTTCTGAGAATTTGTAGAGGCATCAGTCCGTTTATTCTCAATCATATTCTTGTATTTCATTACAAGTTCAGATAACACACTCTTCTAAAATTAGTTGTTCGCTTTTTCTTCTCATCCATATTTACTACATTTTAAAGGTACGATTTGATTCCACCAAAATAGTGTGCAGCACATTTGCTTACAAATATTTTGTGCAAAACTCAAGCAGTGCAGGTACTAAGCTGGTATCACATTTGGCTTCCGTCTCCACTGGTAAGGCTAGTATGTGCTAACTGCTACACGGTAGTTCAGCACACTTGTGCGCGAGCATGTTCACTGAGCAGAGTTTCTGGCGAAGACAGTTCAGTAGTTAATATGGACGGGCAGGACGTAGTGATTTGTGCTGTACAGTGTACGCGCACAAATAAATGTTTTTACTCCAGTAGCGGAAGCAAGAACAACAGCTAATACCAAACTCATGGTGACCTGAGTCCTGACTAGGTCGTGCCTGCTTTTTCTTGTGGGTTTCCAAGAAAAGAATTTTGGTCCACTTTAATTGTCTACACCACGAAGTGTACCTATCTCACAGAACCATCACAGAACTTATTATAATTATACCTAAAGGGACCAATTATTAAATACTTTATACTTCGTGGTCTACACGATACTTTATTGACATAAGGTCTTCGTAAATATACGTCCAAGTTAAAATAAATTGCTCTTTATACAAAAGAAACAATAATCAACAACTTTCACATTTTGTAGCGTTATATTTTACGTAACCAAATCAAAATGTCAGAAATATAAATGTCTTTTTATGTTGTAGCCTTACATTTTTATTTAGTTGTATTATATTTCTACTCATTCATTCATAAACGTCCCGGTTTACTAATCAGAGAAAGAAAAGCGATGGTGAACAGGAAAAAATGACTCCTTGTTTAAGGTCATGTTTAAAATTTAAACGACCGGTTACAAAATCAATGGTGAAGTTACTTTTGGTGAACTCGAGCCTAAAGCGCGCAAGAGATTGTGAATTGCACGGGGAATTCTATTAAAAATATTTTTTTCACTTTATTGATCTCATCTGCATAATAAATATTCTATATCGTCATGTATGTGCGTCGTTGTTTATTTATTCCCATTTTCTTCCATTTAACACATAGAGACGACGTATGGATTTAACCTACTAGGGATAAGTTCAACTCACTGTTTCCTATTCTTATTCCTATGACTAATTTTAAAGGTCAATATAAGTTCAAGCTACGCGGAAAGAGGGGATGAGGGGCATGAGGGCCCGATTCTTCCCTTATGCACCGGGGCCCTTGTCCACCTAGCTACGCCACTGACTGAAACACGGCTGTTTCAAATTTAATTTGTATTATGTAAATTCTTACCTTTAAACTTGTAAGTTTTCACTTTCGGGCTAATGTAACTTTTACTTTAAGCCATACTCTACGTCAATATCATGCAAATCCGACGCGAGAGAGGAGTTGCCATACTCAAATATTAAGGGTAATCCAGGTACTTTGAACAATGTTAGATATTTTCTCTATCCAGTTTGAATTTCAATAGGATATCGTAATGCTTATACCTTACTCAGATAGATTTTGATTTTGTTATAGTTTGCAAATGTAACAAACTAAAAATGTAAAAAAATACTTTCAAATAATAACTTCTAATTTTGATAATAAAATGTACCTACCTACCTATTATTTTTTTGAAAAAAAAAAGAATGGAGAAGAAATATGACGAAGAAACTCATTTTTAACCCCGAAAGAAAACAGAGGGGTGTTATAAGTTCTTTCTAAAGAAGGTCTTTCCGTGGCATCATAGGCAGGCAGCCCAAATAGATGAACTGATTTTGATCTACTTTTCTTTTTGTTTGAAAGCTGAAAATGAAAAGATTGAGAGTGTTCTTAGCCATAATTCATCATCATTAGCTTGCTCACTGATTTACAAAAAATGTTTATTTTTCCACGAAACCATATATAAACAAGCTTACGCTTCTGTTGCAAATTTTATTTACCGTGATTTTGCAAACAGGGTTATGCTCACGCACTTAAATACTGACGTTAGCAAATTAGTGGACGGATTTAATTTGCGGACGATAATGGTCCCCTGTATGTCTCCCTCCCTTTGTCGAGTGGAAATGGAAATTTAATGCCAACTGTAGCCTTTGTGCTCCACCTAATGGAGCGGACGTGCAGTTTTCCCGTACTAGTATGTAGTAATGTGAGTACGGGACTACGTACTGCTTAGATTTATGGAAAGTAGTTTCTTATGGCTTCTTAGCTCTTGCTGAGATGAAGAAAGATTACACTAAGAAGTGCTAGGTCCTACTACAGTCTCTGTAGTCTAGTGGTTAGAGCGACCACGACCTCCGAGTCGAGAGCCAATTCTCGACTCGGAGGCCGTGGGTTCGATTCCCGCATTGGAACAACAAAAAATGCTATTACCAAGTTTGGTTAGGACAATGCAGGCTAATCACCTGATTGTCTGACAAGAAAGATGATCCATGCGTCGGATGGGCATGTAAAAAGTCGGACCTGCGCCTGATCTTTTGTCAGTCGTGTCGGTTATCCGTCCCACTGGATTATGAGAGTAAAGGAAGAGACAGTGCTCATGTGTGCTGCGCACACACTTGGGTACTATAAAAAATTACTCCTGCGTAACTGGCCCGGTTTCAACGAAACCGACCACCGTCAACGAGATCGGCGTAGGAAGTTATTATTATGAATGTGAAAGTTTGTGAGGTTGGATCGATGGTTGTATGGATGTATGGATGGATGTTTGTAACATTTTCAAGCAAAACTACTGAACGGGTTTTGATAAAATTTGGTATGGTAGTAGTTTAAGCTGTGGAACAATACATAGGCTACTTTGTATCCGGAAATAGTATAGTGATCGCGTGGGAATTTTTAAATATTATGGTTCGGTAAAATCAACTATCTACGGATATTTTGGGCATAATATGATCTACTGCTTATGTATAGAGATTAAGGCAGGAAAATAATTGTTGTACTAGAAAAAAAATCTTCCTTTATATGGACGAGTTTGCCTTAAGCGGATATTCATCCATAATGAGGTGGGGTTTTTATTTTGAGTATGACAATAATTTTACTAAACCTCATATAACTACTTGGACTGAGCCGTGGGCAAAATCTAGTATATTATATTTTTGTTACAAGTATTATGCTTAAACAGGTATATTTTATTTTTTTGGATAATATATTTTTTGTGTTTTTCAAAAAAGTTAATTTATTAGTCAACTAATCTTATTATTTTATTGGAAAAATAACGCTTGTGGTTCCTTACATCAAGAAAGAACCATTTTGAAGCCTTATAACAATAATCTTAAGGAAGCGTTTAAACTGCCTGTTTCGCTTTTGAGCCCGAACACAGCTAAGCTGTTTAACACCTGTCTTCAAAAGTGACAGTCAAAAGTTAGGTATTCGCCTCTTCTTTTGGTGCCCGTGGATGATGTTGTATGTATTTGAATTATAAACGGGAAATTTGTGTGAGCTAAAAGCCCGCGATTTTTAGAGCGGTTAGAATTGCAAATTTCTTCTAGGGGGGACCGGGTACAGCCGGCTTATCATTTATTACAATTTATGCCTTTTCGTACAATTTGTTTCATAATAATTCAGACGAGCACACACATTTATACTGAGCTCTTACAAACATGGATTTTATTAACATTATATCATTTTATTTACGTTTATTTAGGCGTGTTCACGTTGATTTTGCCACTTTGTTTTCTTTTACGTCAACAATTTATGGAACAAAAGTTTATTTTGAACGATTTTCCGTTACATTTATTTTTATTACGTATCAATTTCCATTACTGAAGAGTGACGACTGCTCAAAGGTTTCTGATTTGTTGTAGGTATTGGTGAAGCTGAGTTTATATAAGGTTTGGTAAAATCAATTACGGACACTTTGGGCATATGATGTGCTGCTTGTGTAAAGACATTTAAGAAGAAAAATAATTGTCATACTCGAAAAAAAAATTTTGTCTTTATATGGGCGAGGTTGCATTTAGCGGAGAGTCACCCATACATTAGATGATTTTTTACTTTGAGTATTACAATTATTTTTCTGCCTAAACGTCTTTACTTAAGCAGTGGATCACGTGCCTGAAGTATCCGTAATTGATTTTCGCAGACCTTATATATTGTGTTAAGTACATACTTCAATAATTGACAGCGCAATACTTAAAATTATGTTAATCTTAAGAAGCTGCAAATTATTTTATATACTAAATACCTAATTAATTTCTTTAGTACAATATAATTCGTAACTTCATTACTCCTATCTCTAATATTGTCCCTTTACAACCATAATTTTTGATTTGGTTGGTTAGAAATATCCAATATGCATTTCCAAGTAATTGAAGTAGGAAGACGTGATAGCCTCATGAATATGCAAGTCCATGGACTGCACGCCGACTCCTCGTCTAAGACACGAGTCCGAATACCAAATGAATACATAATATGACCTAATTGATTATAATTATATAAAGAGTTTTACTAACTTGAGTGTAATAGTAATACTCTACTAATACTCCGCGAGTAATAGTGTTCTGTGCTTGAGTGACAAAATGCATTATTTCTCCCCACTCCTTCCGCCTTCATGTATTCAACTTTTTAACTTCCCGCTAAGAAAATCTTAGATTTAAAAAAATCAGGAAGTTATTGGTTTTACCCCGTTCACAGGAAGCAAAATTTTTAATTGGATCGATTTTGAACTTACTTTGATACTTGACAGCTTTTTTGTATAACTTCTAACAGCTAGCCGAAATGACAAGGACAGCACTTAAACGTCACGTCGTAAGACAGTTAAGTATTTAAGTACGAGAATTTATAATTACAAAACATTACTGACAACATTTTTAAAGTTCCGTAGTTCAAGTCTCGAAACCATTATGATTTCGTCATGTCCGTCCGTCCGTTCGTCTTCGGCTTACCATCCAAACGGTTAGTACTAGAAGGATGACACTTTGCGTGGATAAGTGTATAATATTTACGACGTCGAAAAAGTGCTAAAATAAAACCATGAAACCGTTTTTTTAGGGTTCCGTAATACTTAAGGAACCCTTATAGTTTCGCTCGGTCCGTCTGTCTGTCTGTCTGTCTGTCTGTCTATCTGTCTGTCTGTCCGCGCCTCTAGCTCCTGTAATTATGAATATAAATTGATGAAATTTGGTGCAGTTATAGATTGTGTATAGATCACAGTTTCGGGATCATAAAAAAATAATAATTTTATATTTTAGGGGTGGCTCTCCATACATGTGAAGTGGGGATGAAAAATATTTTTTCACTCTACCCCATCGTGTGGGGTATCGTAGAATAGGTCTTTTAGAATAAAGGCAAGGTTTCATACGTTACTTTTTTATAAAATTGACCATTTTCGAGTAATCAGCCTCCAAAGTAGTTTGTAAGTTGGTCCCCCCCTAGCATTTTAAACTATAGGAGATAGAAACTTGCAAATTTTCATGCTGATAGATCATGCTAAAAACTCTTTAGGAAAACTATTGTGAACCAAATCGGACAGTAACTTTTGGAGTAATTAAAAAAAAAGCATATTACGCGTTTATAGTTACGGAACCCTCCTTAAAAGACATGTACTGACTTGCTCTTGGTTAGGTTATTGTGTACCTAAATTGGGGATGATTTTATTTCTCGCTTAGTGTGGGGTATCATTAGACAGGTCTTTTAACGGCTTTTTTAACTGTTAGTTCACGAGTTACTATATAGATAGTAGATACTACCCGTTCTTATTAGTTATGTCTTATTGAGTCAAGTGTATCAATAAAAAAAAAATATTTTGCCGAGTCAACCGAAATTTTCACGATGCATTCTACAGTTCTACTACATTAATCCATTGTAACTATGTACTAAGAAGTAAGTTTATCAAGTTTCCAGTAAGTGTTTCTGTGCGTCTGAACGGCAAGTTACACTGCTTGGGGGTATGATAAAAGTTTAGACAATCTCTTAAAACTTTAAGCTCTACTCAAATTATTAATTTTATGAATAGAGTAAAATTTTACAGTATTAATAGTTCAATTAGAAGTATTTAAAAAAAATCGTCGGCAGAAAAGTACATTTTTAATTTTAGGGCATACAAATAATATCTATGGACGCTTCACATCACGTCAATCTGGTCCTGTGGTAAGTTCTCGAAGAACTTGTGTTACGGGTACCAGACAACGGAAATATATTTAATACTTTTATACTAAGTATACACATATTTAATACACATCCATGACCCAGAACATGGAAAACTTTTTGTTCCGTCGGCGGGATTCGAATCCGCGACCTCCGGTTTGAGTACCAACACGCTCAACCACTGAGCCACAGAGGTCGAATCAACCCTTGCTGCAATTTTTTTATGAAATCGACCAAGAAACGAGCAGCTCGCCTGATGGTAAGCGATTACCGCTGTCCAAGGACACTCGCAACACCAGAAGAGTTACACTTACTACTCTGGTGTTGCGTTCCTGGTCCTTAAAATCCTTAAACCCCCTTTGGGCCTCCGGCAACCTCACTCACTCAACGAAATACAATGCAAGCGTTATTTCACGCAGGTTTTCCGTGAGGCCGTGGTATTTGTCCGGTCAAACCGCCCCATTCGTGCGAAAGCATGACTCTCCCTCATTTGATCATCCAATAGCCGATAAAAAGGACCATCTTTTTTCGAATTAAAGGGCATAAAACAGCTATTATATAATTTTGTAATCTCCATCCGTATCGGATTTGCACCCCACGGAGTGACACTAACAAGAGTCTAACAATTCGTATACGCTACAATAATTTCGGATACGCTTATATAATTTTTTACTTCAATACGCGATATGACGGGGGAAGGATTCGTCATGCGTATTGCACATAGTCCGAGAGCCTGCGCAGTAGTTTTGTAAATGTGCATCAGTGTATTATAATAGTTTGATACACCGACACTCGACAGTGATACTGAAATTTTTAGTTTAAAGACAACCTCCGTGGCTCAGTGGTGAGCGCAGTGGCGCTTTAGCCGGAGGTCGCGGGTTTGAATCCCGCCAGGGAACAAAAAAGTTTTCTGTGTTCCTGGGTAATGAATGTGTATTAAATATGTGTATAATATAATAAAAATCTTAAATATAATTATAGTATAAAAAGTATTAAATATATTTCCGTTGTCTGGTACCCGTAACACAAGTTCTTCGGATACTTACTACGGGGCCAGACTGACGTGGTGTGAAGCGTCCATAGATATTATTAAAGACAGAAAGAAGAAAGATATTGTTTACTTTCATACTCATATATTTTTTTAAATATTTCTAAAATCTTTTAAAAGTAAGTATTTTCAGCTTTACTTTATATTTTGTTCGTCGTAAGCTATGAATACGCAATATGTATACACTATACACCACCCATTCGTATAATTGAATGTACTGTAACGGGTAGCGGGTAACTGTGGCTGGAATCTTTGGAGGGTCCAGGGCCCAGGCACACAAGATTTTAATGTTTGTGTTTAGAATTAAAAAATATATATATCATCCGCTGCGTCAAAAATATAAAAGATAATAAGACTGGGTGAGTAGGGCGTAGGATGCACTAGTTCTAACTTATATAAGACGTTGCGCGCGATTTCGTGCGCGACAAAAGGAAACCCCGCGGTAACAGTACATCTTCTGCGATAAAAAGTCCTTCCCCGTAGTCTATTCTATATCGGTGCCAAATTTCATCAAAATCAGTCCAGCCGTTTCGGAGCCATTCGATGCAAACAAACAAAATGTTCCTCTTTATTATATTAGTAGTTGGTGCAAATAATAAGGAAGATATTATGATTATCACATATTGTGGTTTGATTCAGTAGACCTAGCCACCGTCTGAGCCAATACACCTCCGAATGCCGCAGTACTTAATACTTGGTTACAAGTTGATTTAAAACTAACTTCTATTTTAAAATCATTGTCTCCTCGCCTACTCTTTGTCCCTCGTGTATGAAATACTATGAAACAGTTATTTTATATCTCATTGATGTGTCAGAGCGATGTCACAACGCTTGACGCGCGTTTAGCGCTGCATTCAGCGCCATTGTTGTGAATCGATTAGGGGGAGTATCATCTTTCAACCATTGTGTGAGGTTAAAGACCCTTTTTGTTTACAAAATGTATCTCAAAAATACCACAACAAAATTTAACACCGTTTATAATATAGACTACGTTGCGTTTTGATAGCGATGACATGAAATAAATAAATGCACGTCGGAAAATTATTTTCTATATCTATACATATTACGTAAACAAAAGCTTAGGGCTTTTCATCCATTATTAGTATATTTTCCTAAAAACATTTTCATGTAAAGCTTAACTCTGACTCTACACGCCTTAACTCTACAAGCTTAACTTCACAAGCACTACACATTAGTCAATTTATGTGGCGCCATTCCGCTACATTCGCTTGGGCGTAAGGTGAAAAATTTACTGACTGTTTTTCTGTTATACTATTATTGTATGCAATCAAAACTTTACATGTTTAATAAGTTCGCTACTGGTAACATATCCAGAAAATTTCATTTATCTGGTATAATCCAAATCAAAGAAAAGGTGGTTTGGTAGTGCCCTTGCGCTTTGCTTGGCTTATGATGGTGGGGGCACTACCGTACTCCCAGATATAGTCCTCTGAACGAAGTAACCATGAAATGAAATACTGTAGTGCCTAGGACAGGCCGGTTTTAAAAGTCGTTTAGTTGCCCAAGCACATACTGCCTAGTCCTCGAGGAATGACTGGTTCTCAAAAAAAAAAAAAAAAAAACACATATTTTGTGCAAATATATTTTACATCCATACTATTTTAACCCAGTTTTCGTTATCGCGATTAGCATAAATATGGTGAAACTCGTTTGATGTAAAACGAGATTAACATTGTCCCATGAACGCGCTAATACGTCTGGGGCCTGTCTGGGGCCAACCATGTGTGGATTTCCTCACGAAGTTTTCCTTCACCGATAGAGCGTGCCTGTATTACTTGTGATCTGAAAAAGTCTAATTGATACACGTTCCAACCTGGGAATCGAACCTGCACGCTCTCGCGTCTCGAATCAAACTTTTTACCCACTGGGTCACGGAGCTCATACATACGTAAATCTTCCCTAAAACTAACATCTAAAAGATTATGAAAACTATGAAAAAAGAAACACTGAAATAAAAGAAACATGTAAGAAAGAAAATATTTCAATTGACAACATTTCATTTAATTAATCATCAAAAATAAAAAATACCATTTCTTTGTTTTTATTTCCGAAGTCCTGAAAAAAAATTACAGATTTTTTTAATCATTAATTTCCGAGAAAAAAAATTGAAACGAAAAATCCTCTTGTGACGTCATTGGTACGGCAGAATACGATACACACCTTTGCTCGCTCGAAAATAATGCAGATCTAAACACAATAACAAATTCAATAACCTCAAAGTAAAGTACCACAAAGTCAGTGACAGTACTGACAGATTTTTTAAGAAATCAGATATGACGTGCAAAGGTATTTTGTTGTTCAACCGTACCTACCAATGACGTCATTTGGCGCTAAAGTCATTTTAGAATGATCAGAATTAAAAACCAAGTTTTATAAATGAAAATGACCACATTTTCAAAAATAAAAAAATATGGGTACTTTAATTTAACCCCTACTTTTATATTTCGTCATAAAACAAGTACAAAAAATATTTGAATGAATTAGAGCGATCACAAACATCGAAACTACCGAAAGCAATCTCACTGAATGGGGCAAGTAAAATTCGGGGTGGTGTCCGAGATGAAACAATATTGACTTTTTTAGCTATAAGCCGATTGGCCGCCATGACAGATGTCACTTTGACACGTGAGTGACAGCCCGCTGACGTAAAATTGCGCGGGAACGGCCGCATGGGATGAAGCATCGGATGCAATTTTAATTAAAAGTAGCTTTACACGGTTCGTTTAATATTAAAATGTTTTTATGGTTGTATGAGTCAGATTTGGTAGTCATATTTTAGTTGGCATGGATAATTCTGATCATAGCTTATCTTAATATTACTTAGGCCTTTTTATCCGTTATTGAATGAATTAATTATACAGTATTCTCCGAGCGAAGTAACCACTCTTGAACAGACTTGTGCCTGGGACAGTCGGTTTTTAAATGTCGTATGGTTGCCCAAGCATATACGGCATTCTCACAACAAAGTCAGCCTAGTCCAGAGGAATGAACTGGTCAATACGTCTGGGGCAAACTATGTGCGGGTTTCCTCACGATGTTTTCCTTCACCGTTAGAGCGTCCGTATAATGTATTTGAGATCTGAAAAAGTCTCATTGGTACACGCCACAACCTGGGATTAGAACCTGCACTCTCTCGAGTGCGAACCAAACGGTCTACCCACTAGACTACGGGGCTCCTTTATATTAATAGTCTTAGTTATAAGGGTTCTTCCCCTATGTGACTAAGACTCTCACTATCTACATAATTTCATGCCTTCATTTAGTTTATTATCATTTATTTATTAAATTGCTTTTAGCAACTACCAAAATCCTACTATATCCTACTTCCTACTAAAAGTATAAATGTTAAAGTTTGTGAGGATGGATGGATGTTTGATAGATAACTCTTTCACGCAAAAACTGCTACAGGGATTTTGATGAAATTTGGTATGGTGGTAGTTTCTACTCTGGATTAACACATAGGCTACTTTTTATCCCGAAAAAGTGCAGTGTTCCCGCGGCATACTGAAATTTCTTAAAATTTAAAAGCTAATCTCGACATAAGCAGATAAGCAGCATAATATAATATGTTCAAAATATCTGCAATTGATTTTAACTACCTTATATTTATTATTTTCATATTTGATGCCTACCACAGTCTACTTGATGAACTACTACCATTGATGTAAAATAATAGAACGGCCGGTGGATTTAAAGTGGGTTAACGCTCCGGTGACTCCGGCTCTGGCATTAAATAGGTTGCGTCCATTGGAATACGACGAGACACGGGTTTCTGGTCAAATGGGCCTGCATTTGTTTGCTTCGTTAGCTCGCTTCACTCATAACGTATCTATTAATAAGATTCCGTGTTTTTTTTAATCTTTATTTTTAGGCTCTTCATCATATGATTATGTCAGTCGATTCCGCGTTGGTTTTAATTAAATTAATACCAAGTCTTTCATGTTACAAAATATCTTCTAATTAAACTTTTTCAAATCATATTCGGTACTCGGTAGAGTATTTGTTGAATGTTGCTATAGAAATTTTAGTCAATAACTGCAGAACTTACGGTTCCGAACGACGGTTTTTGCTTCTACTCGCTATTTATGAAATTTATCCGTGTGTTTTGTTTCTGAAAATAAAGCTAAGTATATAAGAAAAAATAAAAACGACATTGCTTATTCTCATAATGGTCAAGTTAACCAGGCTTATCGGAATATAGTTACGGGTAAAGAAAGAAAAGCAATAACCATAAAAGGCAACTATGCTTTAAAATTATACCTCGCTTGTTTAGAATTTTTCCTGTTGCTTTTTAATAATCAAAGATATAAAATTTGAGAATAATTGTTAATTTTCTTTTTACCCATAGACGTATAATGTCCTACTACAAAATTATGAATTGGAAAGTTTGTGAGGATGGCTGGATAGATGGATGTTAGTTACTCTTTCACGCAAAAACTACTCAGCGGATTTCGATGGAATTTGGTAAGTTAGTAGTTTAGGCTTTGTATTAAAACATAGGATACTTTTTATTTCGAAAAAGTAGTGTTCTCGTAGGATACTGTATTTACGCAGGCGGGCCCGGGGGCACCAGCTAGTTAGGTAATCTAGGGACCGGAGGCGGCTCCTAAAGAGCGCTGGTCCAGTGCACTCCCACAAAAATAGTAACTAAGTAATATACATAATAAAAATGTATTTTTTATTCTGCTACCCACCAAAGATTTTATAACTCAAGATAGGCTATGGTGCATTTGACAGAACAAATCTTCATACGGTAAAAAGTTACGCCATCTTGGTTTCACCATACTTCAAAAGTCAGCCATCTTCTTTTCACCATACATCAAATGTCAAAATGGCCTACAAGGGAGATCCCTACTAGGGACATACATACATTTAAGATTTTTATTATATTATACACATATTTAATACACATCCATGACCCAGGAACACTGAAAAACTATTTGTTCCTTCGGTGGGATTCGAACCCGCGACCCCCGGCTTGAGCACCAACGCACTGAACCATTGAGCCACAGAGGTCATCAGGTCATCAAGACACAGAGGTCATCAAATAGTATCAAGATATAATATTATAGGTAAAAGAAGCACAAGTTGCGTGCAATGCACACTACCCATGTACCTTATTTTTAAAAGCACATGGCTTGATGCAATAGAATTCATTGTAAATACAATATTGAAGGTGGCTCTAGTTTCCTAGATTTTTGTAAATTCACTTGCATCGAGCGAAGTTCATAAATTTTGCATACGAACGATCACAAATTCTATTATAAATCTAAATATAGTTAAAGGTCTAATCGATCATATTTATAAACTGCTAACTTGCTGTTTTCAAATGCACCGACCATAGACTAGCAAACGATAGATATGCCATCACCCTTTATCGAGAACTTACGCTTGAATTATGTTTATGACCAGTGTGGCGGTAATGGGTCCAAAGAAACCCAATTAAACGTGGGCAAAGTTGTATGTAAAAGCTCGTAAACTTAATATTTTGACGACTGTACTCCTGTCCTTGTCAAAAAGCCAGTAAGAAAACATTTTACCTATTGTAATGAATTTTACCTATTGTAATGAATGAACGTTCTTCACGTTGGCCAACATGATGGCAATAAATAATACTATGGCCATAATGTAGATTGAGGATTTGTGCATATTTTGATATGTGTCGGAATGATGGCCCACACTTGACCCAAGATAATAATAATATCTACAGACGCTTCACACCACGTCAATCTGGTCCCGAGTTAAGTATCCGAAGAACTTGTGTTGAAGGTACCAGACAAGGAGAAGTATATTTAAGATTTTTATTATATTACTAGCTATTGCCCGCGGCTCCACCCGCGTAAATATAGTTTTTTCGCGGTCGCGGATAAAAAATAGATAAAAACAATCCTTGATGCGGATTATATATCATGTTAAAATGTCAACTCGATCGGTGCAGAACTTTTTGAGTTTTTGAAGCGTACACAAACCAACATAACATTTTATATATATAGATACACATAATATTTAATACACATTCATGACCCAGGTACCCTTTTTGTGCCCTTAGCGAGATTCGAACCCGCGACCTCCGGCTTGAGCGCCAACGCGCTAACCACTGAGCTACGGAAGATCCGTACGGTGTCTCTTTTATATCAAAGATCAAAGGGTTGTGGCCAGAGCTTTACGCGTCCACGTGTTGGCCGCGTGCTTAGTTTCTCACAAGCTCCGATAGTGAGAGTACAAGAAGATTGAGTAGCAAAATACATAATTAAATTTAACATACACTGAAAAGGAGGTCTTTTTACAAGCTTCTATTTAGTTTCACCTGTCCCGTTGTCTGTAATGGAATCTTGCAAGTAAAATTTGACCCACTTTCCGGTTTCCGATTGAGCTGAAATTTTGCACCAATATGTAAATCATATGACAATATGATGACGTGGAGCTGATATTTTGATGATGGAAGGTGGCCATAGGAACTCCGTAATAAAACCACATAACCCCATTGAGATTGGGCTCGTTTGATTCATCCTTATGAGTACTTTATCTTCAGATAGTTTTTAAACTTTTTAGTTCTTTTTACTCCACAGTAATAAAAGCTTGTTTTAAAAAAAATAGTTTTTTAAGATAAGTCTGTTATATTTAAAAAGCCACTTGACATGGATTAGCATTTATTAATAAGGGGGCTTGAGTTTATCCTAGGAGGAGCTTCCAAATAAGTGAACTGACATGAAATTTCTCTGGAGAGATTTGTAGCCACAAAAATCTACTACGCACAGCTTCCTGTAGCCACATTGTATACTTGTGTTTCTGTGCTACAAGTGCCTTTATAATTTGTGCAGACACATCTTAAACTTTTAAAGTCTGCGTCTCGACCGTGGCCTCATTATCGATTCTTTTGAGCACCCGTCAAATTCTCGCTACCGTAAGAGTGTAGAGAACCTCCAAATAGTATAACATTATGGTACTAGAAGGTAAGTATAGGTGCAATGATATAGTTAATAGAATAGAAAACTCTTTATTTGCACAAAAAAAGCACACACACACACACACACATAACAATAATTAAATAAAGGAACAGGGCCTCTAGTCAAGATGCATTCGATAATTTCGACAGTAAACTTCGAAATCAAAAATGTATGGGATTTGACATTAGTCATCGTTATGTGACATGTCGCTTGCGATCTAATACGTCAAATCCCATACATTTTTGTTTTCGAAGTTCGCCGTCGAAATTATCGAATGCACCTTGACTAGAGGCCCTGTACAAAGAGGCAGTATCAACGCTTACAGTATTTTGAAATGAAATGATGCTTTATTTGGTGAAAATATGGTTACATATAAGTAGGTGTTAAATTTTTTACATTAATGCGCATATATTTTGTTGCAGTTAACAACGTCCAAATATTTTGTTTATTATTAACACGTTTATTTTTGCATTATATAACATACCTATCGCTTTACATTTAATAATAAAATCTAACTGTCAATGATTAAGTATTAATTTTTCTGCCAGTCTCTATTATATTCAATTAATTATTAGTAGTTCGTAGTCCCATAACACAAAAGCATGGTTTTATATTTTACCAGTTGTTGCCAGTGAATTCTTAGCTAAGCTATGTTCTAACTTCTAGCTAGTCAATTCCGCGTAGTCTACTCTTAATCTATGCCTTTTATCGAAATCGGTCCAGTAGTTCGGAGCCATTTCAACGCAAACAAACAAAGATACGAACATACAAACCCTTTATCTTTATCATACTTATAGTAGATATAAAACTTTTCAATACATTTTCTAAACTTTTTGTATTTCACCAATATTTTCTTCAACACAATTTGGACTAGAAATTCGATAGACATAGCAGGAATTCAATACCCTGAAGTTAGACCCTTAAGTCTGTGGCGTATATGGTGGCCGGGACGCCATTACCGTCCACAAGATGCCTCTCCAATTTCCAACGAATCCTCCAGCTTAGTCTCAGAAAATGAAAATGAAAATTTTTATTTCCAAATAAAACTTAACAAGCTATTTTCGGAAAGTCAACAGAAAATACCTCTGGTTCAACCCTAACCGGCCGAGAAGAACCGGCGTAAGAAACTCGCACGGGCCCATGTTTTAGAAAAAAGATTGAAATTTGTTCTTTTAAAAGAAATGTATATTTTACATTGTAAACTTAAATCTATGTTAAATATAACAAAAGTCAGTGCACAAGTACATAGAGACAGCCTTGCAGGGGTGCATCCTATTCCTTAAAGGTGTGCAATCGTTAACAAACTCATTTACTTTATAATAAGCTTTAGCACAGATATGTGTACCTACACTGTTCGTGTTACTAATGTAGCTTAAGTGGTTTTATTGTGGCGTGTTGGTGTTTATTATAGGTCAATGTTATCAAAACTTATGATAGGCAAAACTTATGATACGTACATTTGACAGAACAAATCTTCATACAGACTAAAGTTACGCCATTATGGTTTTCACCTTACTTCAATTGTTAAAATGCCCCCAGAAACTTCCCCACCATCTAGTCCTACCAAAATTACGAACTGATTATGGGAAAAAGACTATAACTTTTGAGGGCGCACAGCTTTTTAATAAATTGCCATCCATCATCAGGGATGTGAATACATTGGGAGTATTTAAAAAGAGACTTCATAATCATATCTTATCTCTACTATAGTCTATTACGTAACTAACACACTCGGTGTACCGGCATGCCTGATGAATGGAGTGGAACACAGTATTTAAGGATTTTCTCAAACGGCACCCTAGTGGTCTTAGTTACTGATCCCAAGATTTCATATTGCAGGGCTAGGGTGCCAAATGTGAAACAAGTATAATTTACATATTATTCATAAATGGATCAATTTATACAGATTTAAATGCACTTTTGTTACAGAGTTTATCAGCAGGGCTATTTGTAAAATGAGTAGTATTCACGTAAACATAAGAAATTTATTAAAGTAGATAATATTAAACTAGAATACTACTACAGGATAAACATACTTTATATATTCTATCATAGAACATTGAGCTAAAATTGTACCTACTTATACCATAGTATTTATTATGCTGTATCATGAATTCATGATTGACCATACTGTACCAATAACCATGATACTTTTTATTTATTTTTTCCTTCATACTTATTGTATTCTAGACATAAGCCCGATATTGTACCATTTATATTGTAATTTTCTCATGTAAGTAGCTTTGGCCTTTTTTGAGAAATAAAGTTCTTTAAACCTAAAAACCTCAAAACGCCAAATCACTGGAGACAATTTTTTGCCTCAACGTGCCTCGTCCATAAATAGGTTTGCGTGAATTGTAGGTGTATTCGATATTTAGATATCGAATTTATTTTTTAAAATAAAAAATTGAAATGGAAATAACCTATATTTTATTTGAATGAAGGTCTACACTTAATATCTACATTCTACAGTAGAGCGCCTGAAATTTTTTAACACGCAAAACCACTGTGCTGTACATACACAGAAGACACTGCTACGAAGTGCTACGAGCCGCTACAATACATTTTTTTTATTACTGTACTAGGAAGCGCCTGAAGCTGATCAGGCGATCCGTCCTCTCGTTTCTATTGACTCGATTACCGCCGCCCATGGGCACTCGCAACACCAGAGGAGTCATAATATTATGTACCTCGCCACCTCCTGTAACTTTATTAATAGTAAATTAAGGCCTATCCCACAATCTTCAAATAATTAGTGTCGAATAGCTTATTCGAAATTTTTATTACTGTTTATTTTATATCGAGCGACAGAGACAAAAACACGCAAATAAGCTATCCGACACTTATCTATTATATTATTGCTATTAATCATATCTCATAATTGGTAAATATGTATTTACATAATAAAACAATTGATTTGATTTCTTTTATTTATCCCGACTGTTCATTGCCAATGTTTCATGAAAATCTTTTCAGCTGTTTAAAAGTTCATCCGCTCTTTTCTAGTCGAAGAACTGTCACTAGATGAACAATCTGACTATAACTTCCTTATGTCTGAGTGATTCGAAATTTGGTACCGTGTTACTTCAACGATATTTAAAGAACATGGTAAGGTAACCATGACCTGATCAGCCATTTGAAGATCATCAGTAAGTACTTTAATAGTTGATGAGAGGATCTGACTACCTTTATATTATGTCCTATCGATTCGAAATTTGGTACCGTGTTATTTCAATTCAAACAAAGAGCTCCGTGGCCTAGTGGGTAAACCGTTTGGTTCGCACTCGAGAGAGTGCAGGTTCAAATCCCAGGTTGTGGCGTGTACCAATGAGACTTTTTCAGATCTCAAGTACATTATACGGACGCTCTAACGGTGAAGGAAACATCGTGAGGAAACCCGCACATAGTTGGTCCCCAGACGTATTGACCAGTTCATTCCTCTGGACTAGGCTGACTATGTTGTGAGAATGCCGTATGTGCTTGGGCAACCATACGACATTTAACAACGAACTGTCCCAGGCACTAATAATGAAGAAGATTGTAAATATTACAATCGAACTAACATCAAGTGAAGTCAACTCTAAGCTATATTTGAAATAATTTAAAGTCTTGTGAATGAATGAATAATAGTGACAGTGATTTGAATAAGTCATGCGACTGGCTTCGACGTAGTCACGAAATGAAACGCGAATAATAGACTACGGACGCGACGTGAATTGGAAATCGGGCAGTGATAGTTAAACGCCGAATGCCCTTTTATTGGCGGCAGTTTTTTTTTAATTTGAATGTAATTCTTTCTAGAACATTCGGGTCACTCAATGTGAAAAATTTTGGTTTAAAATATATATAGGCTATAATTTGTTGTACCAGAGGATCATTTCTGCTAAATAAAACGTGCATACAATCAAGTCCCGATACGCCAAAACTGTCAAACGATATTCTCGTTAAGGGGCTCCACACACGGTCAGGTCTGCCTTCAGTTCGGCCTGAACGGATGCAAAATCGTATCATGTGTGGGCACGAATCCGTTCAGGCCGAACTGACGTCAGTTGGGTCTAGGGTTACCACCTCTTTTTTTTGCAGATAAAGTACAATGATTATTATTATAGGTAGGAAAAAAAGAACATTGTATTTAAAATAAATTACAATTTATTTATTATCATTAATCATTATGATGTTTAAATATACACCTACTTTTTATTGTTTTTGGCACTTTGTATCAAATTAGTATATCTACTTTTACAGTCCATATTTAAATTAAATTAAATAAGTAATACATTTTTAATCAAATTCAGAGACTTTGTTTCTTTCGTCTCTCCATTTGCTATTAATCACAGAACATTGTCGGAATATATAATAAAAATGAAATGACTTTATACAAGTTTAAAAAATTAATATTGCTCATATTAAACACTTGCTGCCTTTATTGTGCAGTTGATAGTTCTAAAGTATATTGTAATAAAGTTAGCTAGTTAGTTAGTAAAGACATTTTTCCATATAGATCATCAATGTATTTTGCTATATGTACGAAAAACATCATAATATTATTATGACGTTCAAAATCCTAAAAAACCAAATCGTGAAAATAAAGTATTTTCGTGTACTTTATTAGTCTCATAAAGTATAGAGTACGATTACCTGAAATAACGTACAATACTTTATTATAAAGTACGGGTGTCAACCCTAGTTTGGTCAGATGCGATTTTGTCCGTGTGTGTGCTCGAATCCGTTCAGGCCGAACTGACGTCAGTTCTAACTGAAACGATCGGTCTCTCGTCTGTGGGAGCCTTAACGTTAAGCCAACGTGAAACCCGCTCTGATTGGTCGAAACTTCATAAAATCTGTTCACAATAACATGTAGCTTCATTTACAATACAATCAAAGTAAAATTCTAATTTAAATACGAGTCTACTTTGAAAAACCTACCATAATAAGTATATAACGCGTAAATTTTGTTCCTAATTTTGGCGCCTACCGCAAAAACTAGCTGGTAGGTCTTACACTAATCATTTTGTGTAATAGTTTGTCGTTAGCAATTTACTTTTAAATACGAATTAATTTCCAATTTGTTCGAACCAATCGATAACCCGTGAGTGGGGTGCTTTTTTTTTAACATATCAATGGCATCATATTGAAACTTGAAACATAAATCTGACAAGAATTCGAAAGGTAAAAGAGATGTTCAAGAAATGTATGAGGCCTGGGCCAGCTCTATGTACAGTAGGTATATGTTAATATAGCTACATAATATAGTAACTGTTTCCTATTCTTTATTTTGTTTAATTTCACTTCGTTTCCATGTACATTTAAATTAACTTCGTCAAGGAGAGCAACACAAAGTAAAATAAAACATGACGGATCAGATCAGAATTAACTAAAGAATGTCATTTTGTCAATGACATGTCTTTTGACAAAGAAAGAAGTATGACATTCAAGACGACGTCACTTCGTAAAACTGTCTACTACGTCAAAAGTCAAGTCAAAACAACTGTCATGGCCGCCCTAAAAATAGTGTTCTCGCAATAAAAAAACTCTTCAAATAATCATTTTTGTAGCATGTACCCTTCTTCAAATTATTTATTTTTTCGTATTTTTATGATATTCCCATATTTTTTTCCTATTTACCTATGTAGTGTACATAGAACTGGCCCAAAATCAAACATCCCTTTTGATGAAAATCTTACACTTTGAAAAACTAGGCAATATTTGCGATTGCTACATTATATGTATACTATTTAACATGAATCTATTCATAATACATATATTATTATATACTATTTCAGTAGAATATATTGAGTGTATAATGAAATTTCTTTCTGTTTTGCTGTTGTATATACCTAATACTTAATTTATTTGTGCTTGATTTATTAGTAATATATAGGTTTTTAGTTTTTAAACCAAAACAATGACTTTTAAGATTTTTTTGTTTATCTGTACGTTTGTGCGCGCTAATCTCAGGAATTTTTATAAAATTTATTACCGTAGAAGTTTAGGCTTTGGATAAACCTCAGAATATAGAAAAAAGATAAACACATAGGACTCACTTCTTGCGGTAAATTTTTGGGTAGGTACTTACGGCTTTCACGCGTTTAGGATAGCTCTGCTTACAATTTTGTGTAGGTATTTCAATTCAATCGGTTCATACCATAGATTTAGTACTGTAGTAAGTATATAATTAATCCATGGTTCATACCTACAAAAAGTTTTATCAATATAAATAATAACATAATAATATTATGTTATTCTTCAGATTGATAAAATTTTGTTATAGATGAACCAGATATTTGAATTGGTTAAAACTTTACCTAGATATTAGTTACCTAATCATTACATAATGTGTATGATTCTATGAGGAATAAGTAAGAAGCTCGATGGCTTCGTGGTCGTACTGCTAACTCATCTCTCTCAAACTCAGTCGTGGTACGTTAGTAATATATATTTTTTGGTCGTGGTCCCAACTAAGATGGGTGATTACTGATTACAATCCAAATTATTTTTATTAGGTTTAAAGTCCACGTGCCTACTGCTAATTGCCAATTACTAACGTATTCCTATTCAAAAGATTTACGAAATCGTTAAAATACGAATTATCGGCTACAAAGAAAACCTTACATAATAATTAATACCTATTATACCTAAACAGAAAAGTTTGTATGTATACATAATATGTTTAGTTTTTCTTGCAATATACTACATAACGAATTTTGATGAAATTTGGTAGTAGTTTATCCAGAATTAACAAAGAATACTTTTTGCAGCTTATAAAATTTTATTTATGGTAGAGTTCCCGATACATTTCTTGAGTGTACGAAGTCGCAGGAAACGTTCAAATAAAATACAACTGATAGGCTGTGCAGTGTCTACACCATTACGTATTCAATTTTGGTATTGGTATTTTCCCGAACAAGCTTTCCCTCTGACTTGACTGAACTTACACCCCATTTCACGTAGGCGAAGCTACGGGCAAAAGTTAGTATTATTATATTGAAAGGATGAGAATATTATGATCTACCTATATTGAAAAGGTTTGTTTGTTTGCATTGAATAGGCTCCGAAACTATTATTAGGCTACTTTTAGTAGGCCGTTCCTCGCGGGAACTGTACATTTTTTCGCTTTCCTTTAGCGCGCACTAATTGCTAGGAAACATCAAAAGAAGAATATTGAATATGGCCACAGAATACATAATGTTAGTACACGTAATATGGCGGGAAATTTAAGATACGTAAATAAAGTCTATTTTATTTAATTTCAATATTAACATATTTGAAATATTGAATTTAAACACTAAACAAAGCTACAAAGGTACCAGAACAGTACCATTCTAAAAATTACACAATGATTTTACTCACGTACGCTCACAGTACGCTATGTCTGTATTATATTTCTTTCTGTCATAGAGTATAATTCATAGATCTAGTAACAGCTATAGCGCGATCTAGCCAACCCTTATCGCCATCTCTTGGCGGATAGTCAAATTAATGTGGAAAACAGCTGAAATTTTTTTGATGTAGGACGTAGGTGTAGGTGTAATGATTTATTTATTCCAGTTATTTATGACAGGACAACTTGTGTCAGGATAGCTAGTTATTATAAAAATAAATTATTCATAGGAGGTACCGTGAAACATGCCAACTTTGCCAGCTTTTTTCGAATAATTTTAATTCTTGTAAAAAAAATGTATAGAAGTGTAAAGTTTTTTTTGCCCTCTGCAACTACACGGCTACATGTGCAGGTGTAGGAATGTCAAAAACATTACTTCTGTTCATTTAATTCAATTTATGATTGATTTTCATGCCGGGTAAAGTTATCTGGACTTGTAGCCAACATTGCCCACCTTGATTTTTCACGCAAATATGAACTTTGCGCAGGTGGCATCAAAATCCAGTAAAAGAATTTTGGAAAAGATGGCGTTTACTATAGACATTTAAACGATATCGCGAATAATATCCTACTAAATTGACTGGGCAATGTTCCCCTTACATTTTTTTCCTTTTCCATACAATTTGCATTTTGGTCTGTAAGAGTACTAGGGCTGCCACATATCTATAAAATTAATTAATTATCTTTTACATTAATATCAGGAATATTTTATAAATGTAGTGTTTAAATAAACAAAAAAGCAAAATTAAATCAATATAATATGTAACATTTATTAAAAATCTTACTTAAAAAATCTAAATAAACAATTTTAGGTTTTCGTGTACCTATATGAAATACAAATTAAGTTCAAATAATACGTAATATACTGAAATAAAACTTTAAGGTGTTTGGATGATAACTATCCAAGCATCTTATAGTAGGTATCTACTTTACCCTATCACCAAACTCCTTAAATTAATTTAACCAATGAAGACACATGGTAATGGTAATCATAATATTTAAATAAGAAACAAACAAACATACAAACAAAGTTTTCCTCTTTATAATATTAGTGTAGATTACTGAGCAAGGCATACAGTAATAAAAAATAACATCAATTTTTAGTAAATACTAAAAGTATTTTAAAATGTCCAATTTGACAACCCTAAGGTTTTTTTGATACCGGGCAATGTTGTCAATCGATGATCGGAATACTGCTGGGTTAGTTTGCCCACCATCATAAGTTTTATTTTATAATTCCCTGATTTATTACATTATCACTATAATACTCTATAGATATTATTTTATAATATATCAAAAGCAAACTAGCCTGTGGTTTCACCATCACGCACAATTCACTTACAAATCTGCACCACAATTTGCCCGCAAAAATACGTACCGTTTTTCACAAGTTCCAACAAGTTACTGAATAAAGTTAGCAATACGGGGTATTGTCAATGTTACTAGTCATATAACCTATTTTCTGCCAAATTAAACAAATGTTGCCATAATATTAAAATACCTCTGTACATCAAAGATTTGCTTAAGAGTGGATCTTAGGGCAAAGTTATCCTATGTGGCAAAGTTGGCATGTTTTACGGTAATAATATTATTTAATATTATTAATCATCTAATAATATTATTATGGATGTCATGGTATAGTCATTCCAACTTACCTGTCCGGTAGTTGTGGTATAGTATACGGCTATGCGACCCCGGCTTCCCTAGCTATTACTGTCCTATCCCTTGCCCTCCTGGGCGGTAATATCCTACATTCCTATTTCCCACTCTAACTTACCAATCTTCCTTTCCACACCACCTATCCTTCCCTTTCCCTATTCCTACCCTCTCCGCCAATCCGTGGGAATACAATGGATAATCATAAAAAAAATATAATTTTTCAAAATGGCGGCGATGTGGTTCGCCACCCATCACGTCTCGTTCTCGCGGAGGTGAAATGTGGCCCATGGAGAGCCGCTTCGCTACGTTGAATGTAAGAGGAGGAATGAATGGTAAGAATGAAAGTGGACGAAGCGAAACTAGTATATAAGGATCGTAGCAAGTGGAAAGAAGTGGTCTCTGCCTACCCCTACGGGAAAGAGGCGGTCTTTGCCACGTAGTGATTATATTCTCTTTGCCTACCCCTATGGGAAAGAGGCGTGATTATATGTAAAATGAATTGTAATATTATTATGTCCTTAAACCAGAAGCGTATCGTGCCTTGGCGGAGCCCCGTATAAAATTCCTTTGGCCCTTAGGCAGGGTAAAGATTTCTCACAAAAGAAAAAAAAATGCATAAAATTAAAAGAAATGTTTATTCATCATAATTATCTTTCTGTCACTTTTTACAAAATTTTCACAAGCAATTCAAATTAAATATACGAATGAAGATGAAAGGGAAGTTTTTATTAATTTTTACTTACGCACGTTCGGGCCTCCGTGGCCAGGCCGCCAGGGGGCCCCGTATAATTAATACGGCAGATATGGCGGTAGCTACGCCCCTGACTTAAATGATTTTTGGTGTACAAAAAATCATCTTCTACACTACACCAACATCTACACCTACGAAAGTGCTAACTGCAGCTGCAGGTGTACAGGACTGTACCTATTTTTTTTAGGTACAGCGTACCTACTCAAGGAACCCTCAATCTTCACAAACTTTCACATATTTTATAATTTAGTAGTAAGATGAATTACGAAATTCAACCACTAGGCAACCGCTACCACTATAATAGTCCAGCCTCCGTGGTCCAGTGGCTTAGAGCTTGGCTCTCGACTCGGAGGTCGTGGGTTCGCTTCCCGCATTGGAACAACAAAAAATGCTGTTTCCAAGTTTGGTTAGGGCAATGCTGGCTAATCACCTGATTGTCTGACAAGAAAGATGATCCATGCGTCGGATGGGCATGTAAAAAGTCGGACCTGCGCCTGATTTCTTGCCAGTCGTGTCGGTCTATCCGTCCCACTGGGGTTCGAGAGTAAAGGAAGAGAGAGTGCTCTTGTGAACTGCGCACACACTTGGGCACTATAAAAAAAATAACTCTTGCGTATACGGCCTGGTTTCAATGAAACCGGCCACTGTCACCGAAATCGGTGTGGGGCTTAGAGCATCCAAGTGGAAAGCTATATATGTATATACCTAACTTGCTTTTGCCCGCGACTTCGTCCGCGTGGAGTTCGGTTTTCATACAAAATTTTAACCCCTTTTTCACCCCCTTAGGGGGCGAATTTTCAAAAACCCTTTCTTAACGGATGCCTACGTCATTACAACTATCAGACAACTTTCAGCAAAATCCGTTCAGTAGTTTTGGCTGTGCATTGATAGATGAGTATGTCAGGTTTGCCTTTTATATATTTAGATGACTAGCTGATGCCCGCGGCTCCGCCCGCGTAAGTACAGTAATCCACGGAAACCGTATATGTCCTGCGATAAAAAGTAGCCTATGGCCTTCCCCATGGTCTACTTCATGTCTGTGCCAAATTTCATGATGATCGTTTTAGTAATTTTTACGTGAAACTGTAAATAAAGTATACCACGGGAACCGTCCATTTCCCTGCGATAAAAGTAGTCTATGTCCTTTCTTAGGCTATAGACTATCTGTGTACCAAATTTCATTTCATTCGGTTCAGTAGTTTTGCCGTGAAAGACGGACAAACAGACACACTTAAAGTATGGATAAGTTATTACTATGAGAATAAAGGCCAAAAGTGGTACACTGCAACTATCGTATTTGTACTCTGAATTCGGAATTTTGGAAACGGATTTAGAGCTATTGGAATGGAAGTGGTCCTATTCACACTGAATTAAATCAATTTATTGTAACATCCAATGGACACAGAGACCTTTATATTCACTGAGCAATTTATACTAACAATTTACATACATACATACATATAATCACGCCTCTTTCCCGAAGGGGTAGGCAGAGACCGCCTCTTTCCCGTAGGGGTAGGCAGAAACCACTTCTTTCCACTTGCTACGATCCTTACACACTTGTTTCGCTTCGTCCACTTTCATTCTTACGATCCATTCTTCCTCTTACATTCAACGTAGCGAAGCGGCTCTCCATGGGCCACTTTTCGCCTTCGCGAGAACGAGACGTGATGGGTGGCGAACCACATCGCCGCCATTTTGGATAGTTAAATTATTTTTACGATTATCCATTGCGTTCCCACGGATTGGCGGAGAGGATAGAAGATTGGTAAGTTAGAGTGGGAAATAGGAAATATAGGATATTACCGCCCAGGAGGTAAGGGATAGAAAGAAAGAAAGAAAGAAAGAAGAAAGAAAGAAAATATTTATTTTCAATACACAAAAAGACACAAGTAGCAGAAAAAAAACAAAAAAAAATAATTAAAGATTAACCAATTGCAATATATACAAACTAAAAATATAACAATAATAGTGAAACTACAAGTTGTGCCTTAATGTGACCAAAAAAAGGTCCAGTTCGGCTTAGGTCACATATGTCGTGTCACGACACAAGCATACATGACACCGGTTTTCAACTGAACCGAAAAGAGTAGTAAGCCACGGATATCATGCACCTTTCTACTTTTCAAGCATTTCACATAATAATAGTCAGAATACCACCAGAATTTCAGGTAATATATTCATAATACATAATACTTATAACTTTTTAATAAACCACAGAATAAACAAACAAATAATATACGTGTAGTGTATAATACTAGCTGCCAGACAAAAACCACCTCAACTGTAACTTAGGTGTCCAGGACATTTCTAAATAATAAATAATAATAATACACGAATAAGGAAATAAAATTAGAGGTATTAGTATTATATATTTAAGATAAAACAAATAATATATTTTATATGAAGGACACATTCCCAACTATCAAATTGTATTTACGCTGCTCCTCGATGAGAAACCTTTTTAGGTGACGTCTAAAAGTGCCTAACGTGTTAAGTGTTCGTATAGGAGGAGGGATATTATTCCAAATCTTCGCAGCTGAGTAGCGAAAGCTACCACGAAGTGCTTTGGTTCGATGTGGCTGTGTTGACAGACCCTGTGAGCACTGTCTGCGCGAATGTAGCCAGCTCAACCTATCGTATAGATAAGATGGTTCTCTATACTTAATGACACCGAACATAAGACACGCCAGATGATATTTACGCCTAGATTTCATCTTGAGGATAAAATTATCATTTAAAAATGGCGTTACGTGCCCTCTGCTTGGAACCGAATAGCAGAACCGAACGCAAGCATTTTGTACTCTCTGAATGAGTTTTTCCGTTCGAGCCAGTAGACGGGGGCCATAAACAGTATCAGAGTAGTTAAGTTTTGAAAGGACTAATGTTTCTACCAACTGTTCACGTAGCTCTTCAGATATATAAGGCCTGATTTTATATAAGATTTTTAATCGATAGAAACAGTTTTGTACCGATTCAGCTATATGTTTTTCGAATCTAAGGTGGCTGTCCATAATTAATCCCAGGTTTCGAGGATAGGACAGTAATAGCTAGGGAAGCCGGGGTCGCATACCCGTATACGATACCACAACTACCGGACAGGTAAGTTGGGATGAGTATCCCATGACTTAACTAACTAACAATTTGAACCCTCGTTTTATCGAAAACAGTTTGAAAGAGAAAAAAATATTAAAATAGAAAAGTCAATCAAATCCCTGTAATATTATAAACGCGTATGTATCTGTCTGCCGGCCTGTTACGCTATCACGCCTAAGCTACTGAACGGATTTCAGTAAAATTTAGTACAGAGGTAGATTAAACCTTTATATAGGGGAACACAAAAGAAAACTGGTGGGTTTTAAGTTAAATAAATAGCTTAATTTAAAATTATAACTACGGAGTTAAAATCTGTTTGTTAAATATGCGATTTAATCCCCAAAAGTTCAATAAAACATTTGTTGAGTTAATCCTAATGGAGTGACATTTGAGAAGTATTTTATTATATGTAGGTACTATTTGTCGTCATCAATAGCTTATTAATAAGGAGTGGAATGACGTTATAACATAAACCTTAAACTATAGATAGAGGAAACGGAACGACACGCCAGATCCCATAGGAGCTGCAATATTCTTGCAATAACTTGTAGGTAAGTTGTAGCGCTGGGTTAGATTTGCTTGCGCTATTTACAGTATTTGACTACTGTTGATCTTCTTTCGCAACAATACGCGATTCGGCTGAAAATTGGTGGGGAGGTAGCTTAGAACCACGAGAAGGACATATGGTACTTTTTACCCTGTTCCCGACGTACGTGATTTTTTCCAATGTTTCGCTAAAATTCGAGAACGGTTGGACCGACTTGGCTAATTTTTGTTTTGAAATAATTGTGATAGGTGTAGGTTGTAGGAGTAGATGTAGTTATAGAGCTAAGACATAGGGCCAGGCCACACGGTGCGGTACGGCTGCGGCGCGGCGCCTGAGCGGTATCGCAACGGGTCTTTTACATATAAAAATGTATGGTATGCCACACGACGCGTCCGGCGCCGCTCCGGCGCCGCACCGCAGGCGCACCGGACAGCGGCGCGAGGCGGGGCGAGACAGATGAGGCGGGGAGGGGTGCACACAGGGCGACGCCGCATTGATCGTGTGGCCGCCAGTGCGGTGCGGAGTATTGCGGTGCGGTGCGGCGCCGCGCCGTGTGGCCCGGCCCATAGGTTTCATTGTAGGTGTAGTCATTTCTTCATTCCAGTTCATATTTAGGACAGAGCAGCGTGTGTCCTCTATAAGTCTGTAATATCAATATGCAAGCTGTCCAGCTTATATATGTCACCGTAAAATTGTAAAACCCGTTAGATTGTAATAAAACTAGTGAAATTGTAAAATGTTGATAGACTTCCTACGCGAATATTCTGCCTATAATGTAACAAAATAATTTTCGTTAGAATAAATTTATAGTTATAAATCTTTCGATATATTTTTACAATCTCGTTAGTTATTTTACAATCTAACGGTTTTACATTTTAACGGTGACATATATATATCTTCGGGTCTAAAAAGGCCGCTTGCGCAATATCATCGCAATATTGCTATTTGACACTAAAGCAATTCTGCTTGTAAATCTGTCAAATGAATGCATTTCAGCGAATTTCTGCATATGAATTTTATCCAAATCATATTATGAATTGCAATTCAAGTGGCCATTTTACGACCGCTGTCATCTTTCATTCAGTAATTCATTTTCAATTCTTGTTATTGTAATTGCCAAAACGGCCTTTTTAGACCTGCTGCAGATCTAAAAAGGCCGTTTTGGCAATTAATTTTCAATTCTTGTTATGAATTACTGAATGAAAGATGACAGCGGTCGTAAAATGGCCACTTGAATTGCAATTCATAATATGATTTGGATACAATTCATATGCAGAAATTCGCTAAAATGCATTCATTTGACAGATTTACAAGCAGAATTGCTTTAGTGTCAAATAGCAATATTGCGATCATATTGCGTAAGTGACCTTTTTAGACCCGTAGTTCTATAATAGTATATATCTGTTCTATAAATGTGGGTGTTGAATCGGACATCAAATCTATAAGCCGATAGATATTATGGCTATTATCAAACCTATAAACGTCGGATCATGTTAAGAACCGAACAGATAGGTACATTACACATATTCTTTGATACTATGATCCTATTAAGTTCCCGAGTTGACTCGAAAATGTCTTGTCACACAAGTTCAACGCCCCGTCTTCACAAAGAACAAAATGGCGAGGGTGTTTTGTAATAAATCAACAGTACGTCATATTCCCTTCTCGCATTTTCCAAGTCATAACCCGGCTCTAATACAGTCTACCCTTGGCAGAACTGATACTCAATTACTTGTGTGTGAAATGATAGGTTAATGCGACTTTGTGTGAGTGTTTACAGGTTTTATTTTGAGCTTTATTATCAAAGATGTATTATATTAAAAAGAGATAGATATGGCATTGCGCGTAAAAAGTGAAGACCTAAATTGGTCCGACGTCGGGCCAATTTTAGTTAGTGTGCTCCGCGAGTATAAGTCTACCAGAATCTGATGGCATTTTAAAAAAAATAAAAAATGTGATTTTTATATGGCAATGTCAAGTATGACCCGTCAAATCAAAGTACGTGATCTGTCAACCGCTGTTAAAATTTTGTGATTATGTTCTTGGAATTTGTTGTTTTTGTGAAAATATCCAAAAAGGCAATTCGATCTCAAGCGAGAAATATCATTTTCTATGTCTATAGTAAAATACAGAAAGAAGAAGGTGTAAATCGAACTCAATCTTATAATTTAAAGCTTGTGGTAGAGTTGACCGGTAAGTTAGAGTGAGTTGTTTTGATACTTTTAGTTTTTTTATATTTTCTTAGGTAATTATTGTGACTTCTTTAAATGTGTTTCCAGTACTACTATAAGGTGAATCGTAGCTGATGGCACATCGAATGATGGTTTGTTTTCCATGCCTGGTAAAAGGAGGAGAGGAGGAAAAAAGAAAATCAACATAAGACAGTTTCGATTTATAGTTGATTAGGAATAAAGTAAACGAGTTCTATACAGTTCGGAAGGAAATTCCAACATTAAATAAACTGTTGCCAATTTATTTGTATGTTATTCGTAATAAATAAGTATATAAAGTAATTCACGATTCATTTATTTTCCATGAAATATCATTATCATTACATAGTATAAAACAAAGTCCCCTTTTTGTCTGTCCCCTATGTATGCTTAAATCTTTAAAACTACGCAACGGATTTTGATGCCGTTTTTTTAACAGATAGAGTGATTTAACGGGAAGGTTTTTTGGTAAATAACATGCATAACATAGTAGAGGTACACAAATAATTTTAGAGGTTTCTAAAGTACTAAAAAGTCACATATTTTGCGCTTACATTGAAAATGCTGGCTGAACACTACGAGATAGATCAAAATTATGTACTACAGTTGTATTCATCTTTAAAAAGCCTACAAAAAAGTCCGCGATGGCATATGTCTATCTCTTAGGGATAACCCACAATAACCATTTTTTTATCCTTTTGATTTTAATTAAATAGCTTATTTACAAAGCTATTTTAAGCAATACAGTATTAATCCTTATCCAATTAATTACCTTAAATACATTGTGCATTTAAGATAGATCAATACTGCCCTTTACGGCATGTAATTTAAATGAACATTTTCGAAGATATTACAGATTTAAAATGCAGGGATATAGTGTTGCTGCGCGGCGCGGGCTCTCGCGTTTCTACATAGCACTATCGAAAACGCGGGACGTATACCTACAGTATAAAGAGGTTCACGAATATTTTGAACTGCAGCACAGAATACATAATAGTAACTGCAGTTCTTAATTCTTATGGAATATCCAGAGGTGGTTTGTCAGTTTTGTTGGAATGTCAAATAACTTTACTTACTACATAGTACATAGTATAAAACAAGTCGCTTTATCTGTCTGTCCCTATGTAGGTATAGTATATTGTAT
>FR990060.1:14420452-14452243 GCA_905404095.1 Glaucopsyche alexis
AGCAATACTTATACAAAAAAAGCTACCAATGAATATATCAAGATTAAATTTTTCTTGTCGTCTACATTTTTTTATGTTTGGGGGAGTTATTAGTAAAAATATGTTTTGTAATAAAAAAATTTATATTCACAAATTTTCACGCATTTTTTCAACACTAATAAAAGTTGAACAAAAAACCAGACACATACCTAAGTAGTAAAAAACGTGATTATGAATCAATTTTTCAAGAACATGATGACGAAAACAGTCGCCCCTAATCTCAATGTTCAGAACTTTGGACGTAAAATTTTATCTTTTTGAATTCTTAAAGAGATTTTTTTAAGAAAAACTCGTAAAACGAAGGTAAATAGCCGTACGTTTTATAAGTTCAATGTTAATGGCGAAAATGTTTTCACAAATAAAATAAAATGCTTATTGCTGAGTGAGCATTCAAATCTAATGGATGTAGTTTAGTCAAGGTGGTGTTTTAAAATTACTAAGACTTTATATTCATTTATTTGTAGTAATATTTTATTTAGATCTGTTTAAGAAATACTAATATATAAGTTATTTTATTGATTTACAAGATTATTTTTTACCGGCTAGAAGGTAACTATACCACTAAATAAAGATTAAAGAAAGAGAACAGATAAACAGCTACATAGTTGGCTTTCAATTTGATTGCACTACAAGCATACGGCATGTCCACGATTGTGTGGAAAATTGTGAGCCGTTGAAAGGAACGTCCAAATTTTCCAATTTAGATCGATTTATATCGTTCTATGAGAGGTATTTCTCAGTACGTAAGTGTATAATATAATATTTTCTACTCCGTAACTATATTATAAGTTATATATATGTCACTGTAAAATTGTAAAAACCGTTAGATTGTAAAATAACTACCTAACGAGATTGTAAAAATATGTCGAAAGATTCAATACTTTTTATTCGGTCTGAGTTCAAAACTATATATTTATAATCTAACGAAAAATAATGTATTAAATTAAAGGCAGAATATTCGCGTCGGAAGTCTATAAACATTTTACAATTTCACTAGTTTTATTACAATCTAACGGTTTTTACAATTTTACGGTGACATAATATATAAATAATAATAATATGCAACTGTTTACTGAACCAAACGAACTCAAACCTTTTGATGTTAAATAATTCAAATTCAGTAGAAACAAGCTCATAGAACATCATAAATGAGATCTAATATAATACATACCAATAACAGACAAAATCCAAAAAGGCAAATCCAAAACTCGGAAAACACTATCACCAAATATTAATGCAAACTACACTGTTCATTTCTAAATATTGAAAAATAAATTTCCATTATTACACCAAGAAGATATTTTAAAAGAGCATTATTAAATAATATTATTAAAAAATATTAAATAAGTAACAATAATATATTATTAAACGAAGTAGAAAATGCACGCGCGCGTTTAAATCATTTGAGTCACCGACACGAACACACGACTCACGCGCAGCGCTTTTTGCGTGCTTCTGAACGATTTCCACGCGTCATTTAACAGTGATATTTATCACTGCGCTGCGTAGCCAGTAGCCTTATTTGCTATATATCATATACTTTAAACGAGACAATCTTGTATATATGATTTGGCCCGCGACTTCGTTCACGTGCAACAGTTACTTTGGGATATCACTAAAATTTACCCGCGACTGCATTTACGTAGAAGGTGAAGCGCTTCCCCGTCACGACTGCCCACCGCGCACCGTACATTACTATTGCGCACATGATTATTTTATTACTGCGATATCTTCTAAAATACTCATTGAAATCAAATGGTGTAAACGGCAAATTTCTTCTAAATTAAATGGTTGTAATGAATAACGTATTTACTTGGATAAGGATTAATATAATCTTTATGAAAACACCCTCACAAATAATGCTTAATTTTAGAACAAATTTGGTTAGCATAAAATTGTGAGCCAACCTTAAAAGATAGACATATACAGTCGCAGATTTTTTTTTAGAACTTTTAAAGGGGAACAATTCGGTTATACATAATTTTGGCGAAACTTTAACCGTTTCCGCAGCGTATGCAGCGAAAGCTCTCAAAAAAAAAAAAAAAAAACCATTTTGAAACATTCTTGATTAGTGCTCCGCTCATATTGAGCTTAGCATGATGGTATGCCTAAAGCCTTCCTCGATAAATGGACTATCTAACAAAAAATAATTTTTCAATTCGAACCAGTAGTTCCTGAGATTAGCGCGTTCAAACAAACAAACTCTTCAGCTTTATAATATTAGTATAGATAATCGTAATCTCGGAAACGGCTGCAAGTATCTCCATGAAATATAATACGCAGAGAGTTTAAGGGGAGAAAAATTTATTGGCAGTTTGGCATGCGCATTCCGATTTACGTAGTAATTATTTAGTAATCTGTACCACGGTAAAATGTTTTGTGGATTTTTTTGTAATCTACTAGAGCTCCGAGCAAAGCTCGGTTACCCAGGTACTGTTAATTATTATTTATTAATTGCTATACTTTTAATGCTAGCTAAAATCTCTTATATATAATATCATGTCAGTTAAAAATCAAAGTGTACAGGTATCGAAATATAAAAATAAAATTTAATATTACCTACAATTTGCATATTATTATTATAAAATATGCTGTTAGTAGGTACCTAATATTCAATTTTAGATGTTATGAGTTTACATACTTGTGAAAACGTAAGTCGTTAATCGTAACTTCACCAGACACAACGTAAACAAATTTTATTTACTTAATAATTCATATTTTATTCATAAAATGCAATATAAAATCATATTTAATAAGTAATTAATTTATTTATTGTTCAATTATTGTAATTAATGTACCTATAAATACACACACGCTTTAGTATCTTTTAATTGCGATAATAATTTATTGCGATTTAATTATCGACGTATTTTTAAAAACATTACAATATAATATTTTATAATATGTTATTTAGCTTATAATTAAATAATTAAACATACAATTTACTAAAATCATTAATGTACCTAAATGTTGTACGCAATGCTGAACATTTAGCCAAAATCTCTTCTGTACGAGTACTAATATTATAAAGAGAAAACAAATTGTTTGTATGTTTTTTTGCATTGAATAGGTTCCGAAACTATGGAACCGATACTGATAAAATTTGAAACAGATATAGAGTAGACCACCCGGCAGGACATAGGCTGCTTTTATCGCAGCAAGATGTACGATCCCCGCAGGATTAACTTTTGCGCGCACGAAGTCGTGGACAATATAGTATTTAATATCCTGCTAATTTGAATTAATATTTAATATTAATTAATTAATTAATAATAAAAAAAAATTGATCTTTTTACTAGTCAAGAAGTTGGCTTGTTTTAGTGTAAAAACATAAGAAGTATTCAGCAGTCCGTATTTTTTTGAAGAAAGTCGTGTGAATTTATACATACATACATACATACATATAATCACGCCTTTTTCCCGTAAAGGGGTAGGCAGAGACCACTTCTTTCCACTTGCTACGATCCTTACATACTGGTTTCGCTTCGTTCACTTTCATTCTTACCATCCATTCCTCCTCTTACATTCAACGTAGCGAAGCGGCTCTCCATGGTCCGCTTTTCACCTCCGCGAGAAACGAGACGTGATGGGTGGTGAACCACATCGCCGCCATTTTGGATAATTAAATTATTTTTATGATTATCCATTGCGTTTCCACGGATTGGTGGAGAGGGTAGGATAGGGAAAGGGAAGGATAGGTGGTGTGGAAAGGAAGATTGGTAAGTTAGAGTGGGAAATAGGAAATGTAGGATATCACCGCCCAGGAGGGCAAGGGATAGGACAGTAATAGCTAGGGAAGCCGGGGTCGCATACCCGTATACTATACCACAACTACCGGACAGGTAAGTTGGGATGAGTATCCCATGACATGTGAATTTATACTCCGGTATAATATAATATTCTGATAAAATAAGTCATAACATTAACATTATTATCACATTATCGTTGAACGTTATCTAATATCTATAATATTGGCGTTACAATTCGATTTAGGTCGTGTTGGCTTACCCGAATTCCTAAATCAAACAACCAAAATTCTTCTGTATTTCGCTAATAAATGTCAATATTTGGATTTCAAACTGTCACTTTATCGGTTGCAGGTATAGGTAGATAATGTTATGTCTAGTCACTAGTGTATAAATCCGAACATTGTAGAAAAAAATATCTAAATAAATAGAATACTATTTTATACTAATATTATACGAGTAGTAGTCTAGGCTAGGTACTGAATCGATTTTGAAAATTGTTTTACCGATTATTATTAGAAAGCTGCATTATTTGTAAGTGTCACAGGTTAATTATAAAGTAAATTGCATGGAAAAAAAAATATTTCATCTGATTTGAAAGATATCATGTAAAATCCCAATGCCGGGTGTAGGCCGCGGACAAAATCAACTAATAATAACATTAATATTTTATTAACGTACTACGTGCTAACTATTTACTGCGTGGGGCATCTTTATGACACAGAGATCTCTTATTTCGTTTGATAAATAATTGTCATTCATTACACAAGCAATATCGTTAGATCATGCTACATAATATCAGTAATACTTAACACGCAAGCTCCTGTGTAGGGTGACCAGGCGACAGGCGTTATACCACTTCCCACTACATAAATGTGAATGTTTTGTTACTCTTTCACGCAAATAATACTGACACTACTCTTATATATTAATAAATACCGTCTAAATTATAATACTTATTTCAAATGTCACATTTTTGCGACAAGTTAACTCAGATATACCAATATTTTAATACTAGCTGTTGCCCGCGGCTTCGCCCGCGTAAATGCAGTATCCCACGGGACCACTGTACTTTTTCGGGATAAAAAGTAGCATATGTTTTAATCCAGAGTCTAAACTACTACCACACCAAATTTCATCGAAATCCGTTCAATAGTTTTTGCGTGAAAGAGTAACAAATATCCATCCATCCATCCATCCTCACAAACTTTCACAATATTCCATCCTAGCAACTTGTATTTCCACAAGAACATTTGCAACGAAATCCTTAAACCGTTTAAGTCAATATGACAAGAGAAGTGACGTGTGGCGACCGCCCTCGCGTGTCCACTTCTGATCTGGACAACAATTAGAGGTAATTGGGACGAATGGGCTCCGGTGACGGGCTCGCGATGCGGGTCAAGTGATTATTAATCTAAATGGTGGAATCAGATGTATGCAGCTGGTTGGTCATTTACTGTTGCATGTTGACGTTAGGCAAAGTCACAGAAAATAACCTTACCTCACCAAGTGCATTGTATATTAGACCTAGCCAAGTCAGACCTTAGGCTACTTTATATTATCCTAAGTTATAAGAAGTAATTGTATTTTATGTTGTTATAAATAAATTTCAGGACTGACCATTAAACTTGGCACCCATTTAGATCTCACTTCTTTTGTTGTTGAAGTCAACAACCAAGGCATATATCATATTATTGGACTTGGCTCTCATTACACATTTATGTTTTTGATATGATATCACTACTTTTTGTACATAAATTATTAGTAGATACTTATTTATAACAAAATTAATACCAAAGTTAAGTGTTCCTCATAAAATCAATTAAGTGAAAAATTATAATAAAATGATAAAAATTTAGCGGTTTCTGATTTATTTCTTTGTAAATACCTAAATACCTTTCTCATGCCAAATTTGAACTTTCTAGGTCATCTGGAACTGGGTTAGAGTTTTGATCTATAAGTCAGTCAGTGATAAATATGACGATTTTTGGACGTTCATATCTAAATAACAGTTTATCAAATTTGGAGCACATAATATGTAATCTCGTAAGTCTCAATATATGAGTAGAATTTGGCACGTTTATGTGAAATATTTTTTGAGTTATGAGGGGGTCAAAAGTGGCTCCAAATGGTTCGTGTAATATTACACACGGTGCTGCTCGCGACCAGCACCATGTGTAATAGTAACAGAACTGGCGCGCCACTTGAACTTGTCTTCGCGTGTCTAGATTATTGTTATTTTATGATGCCAAAACCGAGATCTGTACACAATCTTTAACTGTAGCAAATTTCAATAATTTATGTTCGTAATTACCGAAGCTAGAAGGACAGACAGACAGACAGATGGACGGACAGAGCGAAACTATAAGTGTTCCTTGAGTATTAAGTAACCCTAAAAAAGACTAGACATTTAATCACAAAATACAAACATTAAAAATTTAAATTCACACTGATGGAACCCTAAAAACCGGCCAAATGCTAGTAGGACGCACGAAGGGTTCCTCACAAAAACACCAGAAATAACTATCACGGTTCATGAGAAGCCTGATAACTGACGGAAGGACGTGGAGTCTTAGTACCTTTTTATCATGCGGAACCCTAGAAAACTTTAATGGGTAAGCATTTAAGCAACAATACCGCTGTGATTAAAACAGCAGTTTATCATTAAAAAAGACGTGAGGCATGAATGCGAGATGGTTATAGAGTGTAGAGGAAAGGAGAACTATGTCCATACACGAAAAATGTCCGTAAATAAGCGGAAAATAACAGTTTCAAAACTGGCCATAATGGCGCTAGAGTCAGAAGAGGGTATGATATGAAGTTAGCAATAAGTGATAGAGAGAATTCATTTCAAAGTTAGTTATTGGTTAGTAATTAACTCAACTAACATAATTCATTCTATAGCCTTAGCCTAGCCTTTGCCGCTGATAGCGCGGCTCTCAACGTTTTTTCAAGTTGCCCCCAATACAAATATAGTTCTCCTTTCCTCTACACTCCATAGAGATGGTTAAGATCAAAGATATCAAAACTGAAGATAGGCTATAACGTACATGTGGCAGAACAAATCTTCATACAATAAAAAGTTACGCCATCTTGGTTTTCATCATACTTCAAATGTCAGCCATCTTCTTTTCACTATAGGTACTTCAAATATCAAAATGGCCCGAAAAATCTCAAAAGAGGATGCATTTAACTGGAGACACTTTTTGCCTCAACATGCCTCGTCTATATAATATACGTCCATTGTTAAGATACACAAAATACAATTACTACGATATTTTCTATTTTCCAGATACGGCGTCTTCAAATGAATTGGCAGTCCTAGAGGACCTTTGTCAAGTAAAGTATTAACTCATTTTGCTTACAAAAATCATATATCCAAGGTCAAGTGAATGACTATTAAAATCGTAATTGTCCCTATAAAAGTATGCTTCAATGTCACATTAGTCTTCAAACAGATGAAGCAAGCCAGGTCTTAATTGTCCTTATATGTACATTGACATACCAAAAGATGCTCTAGCATACCGTTGATAGTTAATACTAAGGGCTTTGAAATAATAATATTATGTTAAATAACGATGTCTAATAGGTATAGCGTAGGTTATTAAATTAATATCACTCTTATTACATGGGCGTTAACGTTTTAAGTTGACTGTCTGTGTTTTTGCATTGTTCACAGTAAGGAAAAAACCCACTAATTAATTTATTTTATAAATTAAATAAAATTACTGATGAATGTATAATTTAAATTAATTATTATATTAATTGTGACAAATTAATTTATCGTTTGTTTACATTTTCGTAATGCATATTTCATATTTGGAGTTTTAACTTAGGTCTTAGGTATATGAGACTAGATGTTACCCGCGACTTCGCGCAACAGGAAATCTTGAAGGTACCGTACATTTTGCCATAGTAAAAAGTAGCCTACGACCTTCCCCATGGTCCATTCTATATCTATGCCTAATTTCATTAAAATCGGTCCAGTCGTTTCGGAGTCTATTGAATACAAACAAACATACAAAAAAATACCTTTGCGCTATATTAGTACAGATTAGATTCATACTTCATTTTGAACATTTTTAATTACGAGAGTTGGTCGCCCGATTTTTATCTTTGCCAGTAGGTAAAGTTATGGCCGAAAATTTCTGTATGTACTTACCGCGTACTAGTTGGAATACAATGAAAGAAAAACGAAATGAAAAATTTTTACTGAGTTTAAGGCTAGGGCTATAATTAATTAAATAAGACGACCTCTGTGGCTCAGTGGTTCAGTGCGTTGATGCTCAAGCCGAAGATCGCGGGTTCGAATCCCGCCGAAGGAGCAAAAGGTTTTTCTGTGTTCCTGGGTCATGGATGTGTATTATATATGTGTATAATATAATAAATATCTTAAATATATGTATAGTATAAAAGTATTAAATATACTTCCCGTTTTCTGATATCTGTAACACAAGTTCTTCGGATACTTAGCACGGGGCCGGATTGCTAAGTGAAGACGTGGAAGCGTCCATAGATATTATTATGATTCAGAATCCGGAAGGCCGGAGAAAATTCAGAGCACTGAAAATAGAACTCTGCGCTAATACAATAGAGCTGACAATCGAACACACGAGTGTCGAGTCAAATGTCATTATCACATATATGACAGCTCGATGCTTGATACTTCGATTTTCAACTATTCAGAGTTCTATTTTCAGTGCTCGGAATTTTTCTGTACCCGCCCGATTCCGGATCATGTGATCCGGAAATCAGAATATATAGTACTAGATGTTGCCCGCGTCTTCGTGCGCGCAAAAGTTGATTTCGCAGAAACCGTACATTTTGGCGCGATAAAAAGTAGCCTATGTCCTTACCCGTGGTCTACTCTATATCTGTGCCAAATTTCATCAAAATCGGTCCAGTAGTGTCGGAGCCTATTCAATGCAAACAAACGAACAAACAAACTTTTCCTCTTTTTTATATTAGTATAGATAGACTATATTATGGTCCCAGATAAAAAAAAAATAGAGTGACCAGACAAATCAATTATCATACAAATCCGCTCGCTATTTCCCCGTAAAATATTAGTCACTTAATATGCAAATTAAAATATTTTGATAGTAGGTATGTACTTTAAAATGATAAGGTGACTAAGCGTACGTCATTAAATTCGAACACGAATAAGATCACCTTTCGATTAGTCATTATTAATAAGAAGTAAGGAAATACACAGTAGACAAATCACTTATTTAAAAACTAATAAAATATTACTTATGATATTTAAGAATAGTTACATCATATAATAAAAACATTTTTAATAATTTTAAACTTTCTACCCCTTCCCTCATGAACGTGTAGATGTATTAAATTGAAATTCATAATATCAAATACTCAGGAGGGCGATTCTGCTAAATAAAACCTGCATTAATACAATAACAATCAAGTCCCGACACGCTTACACTCTCAAAAGGTGTTTTTATGAACGTTAAACCAAGTGAAACGCGCTCTGATTGGTCGAAACGACATAAAATCCGTTCATTGTAATATGTCGCTACACTTTCAATCTAAACAAAGTAAAATTGACTCTTTAAATTGTCTACTTTAAATACGAGAATTGAGGTTCTGGTCTATAATACCTTTAAGCTGTAACAAAATCACTACAGGTTTGTACGGAAACCTCGGTGCGCGAGTCCGACTCGCTATTCTTCGTGTTTACCTGAACAGTTATCAATAGTAATAAACGGTAAAATACGGATTACGGAGACAAGATTCCATATAATATATTCAATAGCAATATAGTAAATAAGATAATAGATGACTAATTGCGTAATGTATCTCCAAGCTATTGAGAAGAATGTCTTAAGCTCAGAATTATTAAGTTTGATTTGATAATATTATAGTATTGTACCTACTACCTATAGTCTCGATGCAAAGAGTTTTTAACTGCAGATAATAGGTTAAATTTTATTGCCAAAACAAACCCCCTTTTGGGAGTCGCAACGCCTATTAAAACTAAATTTAAACCTGTTTGTCTACTGTTAATAATATCTCTTTGACTCGAGATGTCATATATATATATATATATATATATATATATATATATATATATATATATATATATATATATATATATATATATATATATATATATATATATATATAATATCTTAATTCTGAATCACCTACATATCGTTTAATGTAAAATATAAAATATTTTTTTGAATTTCTAACAGTTGTAAGTTACAACTATCGATAGTTGTAAGTTGTAACACCTATAGCAGCAGCACACATTTGAAGAATATTTTTGGACTAAAGACGCTAAAATATTATCTATAAAGTTTCTGTTATTAATTTATCTTTTTGATAGAAATCCTAAATAATATTTTATATTTTACATAACAATGATAAGTGATTCAGATATGTAGATATATGTCATCTCGAGTCAAAGAGATATTATTAAAACTTAGATAAAAATATTTAATTTTAGTTTTAATGAGCATTGCGACTATTGAAAAAATTTAAACTATTATCTGCAGTTTAAATAATTTGTAAAACACAAACATCAATTTATAAGAAACGTTTACGCCCTTGTCATAAGTGATTTAGAAGGCCCATTTAAGTAGCGATTAAAGAAATTAAAGGGCAGTTAAAATCGCTGGTCTGCGCTACTCATGAAAGTACGTATTTAGTTTAGTTATGGCCACTTAAGGCAGTTGCGACGCGGACGTGCGAATACTCTATAGTATAAACTTATACGACGTGGGTTATCTACGAAGACTATACAATGTTGTATACTATGTTCTTACAATGTTACATTTATTTATTTTAAACTACACATTTCCCCCATGTCGCAACTACAAACTAGTTTTTCTTAAGATCTAATCTACTATATATTTTCGTTTATTCTACTAAAGTTCATCAAAAACATTTTCATGTAAAGTGATGCCAAGATCGCACTGTCAAAAAGTTATCAGATCTCATGTAAAACCAAACTTCTGAATCTACACGTCTTAACTCTATAAGCCTAACTTCACAAACTCTACACCTTAGTCAAGTTATGTGGCCTGACCATTTCGTTGTATTCGCTTAGGGCGTAAGGTGAAAAATTTACTGACTGTTTTCTGTTATACTATTCTTGTAAAAACGAAACGGCCAAGTCACATAACTTGACTAAGGCGTAGAGTTTGTGAAGTTATATTAATAAGTAAGTAAAGTATAAATAATTATTTCGGTAACGTAATATCGAAATAATTATTTACCGAGTACGTCCGACGATATAACATATTTCTAATATACGCGATAGATGGCGCTTTTACAGAGAATTAACTTTCATCTCCTAGTTTATGGGGTTGGAGGATAAATGTTCCGATTTTGACAATTATTAAGTTGGTTGTGTACTAATTTCAGCTTTCTAGGACATCTGGAAGTACCATATAATTTTGTTGATCATCAGTGAGTCAGTGACAAAATCAGGGGTTTATAGATATCAATAAAATCTGAAGTATAAGATCTATGCAATCAAAACTTTACATGTCTAATAAGTAGAGATGAAAAAAAAAACGGCTTGAAAATTTATAAATTTTAAACGTTGCACGTTTTTAATAAGCATGCTTAAAAAGCGCTTTATTAAAAACCCTTTTTTTCACTTTCAATGACAAAACGTTTTTATAAGCCACTAACTTTTAGTTTTTTGTTGTAGTTGCTATTAGAGGTGATTGCTAGAGGTGGGCATTTAATCGAAAAGCAAAAAGTTTAAAGTTTTAATAATCAATGAAATTCCCTTCTTACTTCACAGTTCACAAGCTTAGGACTATCTGAAATTATGGATGTAATTTGCCAAATCACTCGCACGTGCGCGTTTCCTTTTACAATAGAAAGCGTAGAGATAGAGTCTTATTTACAAACGTGTAAACAATAATCATAAAATAAACAGCAATCAACCTATCTATTATTGCAAATAAGGTGTTATTTCCAATTTAAAAAAAAAGGCAATGTAGTTAATTTTTAAACGAAAGGGTTAACAAACAACAATCGGACTAACCAGTATCAAAGAATATATATCACTAACGTACCAGTATTACAAATAAGGTGTTATTTCGAATGGACAATGAAATGAACAAAACGAATGTGTAAACAAACAAAAGCACGCCTATTACTTTAAGCTGGAAATGCATTAAACGATAAGCGTGCTTTAGTGCTTATTTGAATAAGCAGACTTTTAAGTGCTTTTCGTTAAATTGTCCACCTCTGCTAATAAGTCCGCTACTGGGAATATGACATGGTCTGGTAGTGCTCTTGCGCTTCGCTTGACTACTCTTGGCGAGGGCACTACCGTGCCCCCAAATAAAAATATGTTTAGTGGTTTAGGCGTGATTGCGTAACAATTATAAGTCACATCACCGTAAAATATTAAATTATTGACTATTACCATAAAAGGGATAAACCGCTTAAATATATTCATTCTTTCCTTATTACAATTTGGGCATAGGGCCATATCGTCCATGCCAATTGCCACGTAGTCAGGTAAATATGTAATGAGTATAATTTTTCACGTAAGTTCCTTGAATATTTAAACGGCATGACCGTGTAATCGTGCCACTAACCGACTGTGTTGTGGTGACGTCACCGATAGTAATGTATGAGCCTAAGTCTAAGTATGTGCGAAATAAAACGAAATTAGTGTAGCCTGTTACGGTGTTGAAAGTTTCCAGGTGAAAAGGTAGGATTTTAGATCATTTATATTATATCTAGACTCGATAGTATATATGTCACCGTAAAATTGTAAAAACCGTTGGATTGTAATAAAACTAGTGAAATTGTAAAATGATGATAGAATTCCGACGCGAATATGTTGCCTATAATTTAACACATTATTCTTCGTTAAATTATAAATATAAAGTTTTTAATATTTCGACATATTTTTACAATCTCGTTAGTTATTTTACAATCTAACGGTTTTTACAGTTTTACGGTGACATATACACGCTACTCGATATTAATAATGTAACATAAGTATATAACAATTAGCACAAAAGCAATATAATAAATGTAAAAGGCACAACCTACGTCATTAGGTATGCAATTATATTTCATTACTTTTATGTTTAGGAATAACCTTATTGTGGATAGAAAACGCATAAAAAAAAACTTTGTATATGTAGGTATAAGTGTCACTCTCACGGCTAAGACGAATTTAATGATAGCTCTTAAGTTCAAACGAGACCAGCCGTTTAGGTTATAAGGCGGAATCCGGAACACCAGAGAAAATTTAGAGTATTGAAAATAAATATCTAAAAAAGCTAAAAATAGAACACACAAGTGACGAGTCAAATGTCAATGTTAAATAATATGACAGCTCGACACTTCAATTTTCAACTCTATTGTAATAACGCAGAGTTCTATTTTCAATGCACTGAATTTTCCCCGGCCTTCCGGATTCCGGATCATAAAGTCCCAGCCTAATCTAGAGCGCCAAGGAAATACATATACATAATATAGTTTTTCGTGTGTATGTATGTACTATGTGCGTACCTATATAATATGCACACATAGTACATACATACACTCGAAAAACAATTCTCCTTCTGGCGCAGTTAAAAAATAAATAAAAGTAGCCGGTTACAAAAAGATTGCTATTTTATAACCATTCAAAAAATATGTTGTAATATAGGTACGATACAATACATTTTGAAAATAGAAAATATATTATCATAAGAACATGAAGGGGTCCCGTATTTCGCGTGAATCAAGTATACCTACGATTCAGGGCTCAGGATTTGAAGTAAGGTTTTGAGGTCAACACCGAACACTCCAAACCATCAAAGGTACGACCCGATATTTGATTTAAAAACAACGGAATTATTCTAATGATTAAAGTCGCTCTACCTCTAAAATATTAATGAAGATTCGAATCACTAACAAGCACAATTTACTACGAGAAATCCCGGTTTAATAAAACCTAGTAATTAAAGTTTGCGGTCGTCTGCGAATCTAGATGTATTTTACATTTTAGAGCACCAGGTTGACATTTTGTATTATTTTATGCAATATAATCTTTGAGTATCCAACTATATTGGATACTCAAAGAATATAATAGATTCTAGAATTTATGTGAATTCAAAATCACACATACGTCTATAAAGTAAGTATTTGCAGAATATATTTTTACTGCTCATATTGTTACTACATATTTGTAAGTAAAATAAACAGATTATGTTCGGTTTAGACAGCGAATAAGGCAACATTGAAAATAATACCTCGGCATTTGTTTAAATAGCCTAAATATCGCTAATGCATATTAGGCTGTATTGTGTAAACTAGACAGCTGTATGTACTATCCACCAAAAACATTTTCATGTAAAGTGATGCCAAGACGATACCATATGATTCGCACTGTCAAAAAGCTATCAGATGTCATGTAAAAGCAAGATTCTGACTCAACGAAACTTCTAACTCTAGATTCCTTGGCTCTACAAGCCTAACTACACAAACTCTACACCTTAGTCAAAATATGTAGCCTGGCCATTCGATACACGCCCGCACGGCCGCGGCTCTGGCGAAAACTGATGCGATTTGTCCACACATGGTCCGTTCAGTCCACTCGTTCAGTCCAAAATTAGTGTTGCCAACTTGATTATTTTACAAAGTTTTACTACTAAATGAAGTATTTATTCCCTACTTAGTAGGAATTTAAATGTTAGTAGTGCTTTAGTAGGAAAGAGCTAGACAGTAATTATAATCAAAATGGCCTAGGTTAAGCACAAAAAAAAACATATTTTTTTTACATCTTATCTATACATCTATACATATAATAAATCTGTAGAGGGGTCATGTCTGTACATTAAAGTTATCTAAGTGAAAATTAAAATGGGGGGTCTATAAAGGCCATAGAACCTAAAAATAACGTTTTTGAAAAAAATGTCTGTCTGTCTGTCTGTCTGTCTGTCTGTCTGTCTGTCTGTCTGTCTGTGTGTTTGTTATCACATCACGCCGAAACCACTGGATGGAATAAAATGAAATTTGGCAGGTAGGTAGCTTAGGACCTGAAGGGTAAAATAGGATACTCTTTATCCCGCAAAATTAAAGGGTTCCCATGGGATCTTCAAAAAACTGTACCTACCTGTTTGACGTTATTTCAGGTAATCTACTCGACGTATTTAAATAAAACTTGGCACAAAGGTAGATTGGAACATGAAATAACTAACAGTATTTTTTTTTCTTGGAAACCATAATGGTTCCTACGGGATCATGAAAAAACTGTATTTTTGAACTTGCTTCACAAACCGAAATAAATCATCATTTTTCGCATGTTTTCTCTTGAAATAAAACTATTAAATTAAAATTATAAAAATAAATCTATTTTTTATCCTACTCAACACAAATAATAAATAGCGAAGGAGTAAACCAATAGTACAAGATCTACTTAAACTAAGAATTTGCTTTGAGCGAGAGGTCAACTTATTTGGTCTTTAATAAGTTACCTACTATTTTTTTAGTCGGTAAAAATGTACCTTGATATTATTTCGTTCAGGCTCTTGAAATATTTGCGTTCGAAATTCAAAATTAAACCGCATACATAGGCTGTGTTCCGCGGAAAATAAAACGTATGCAAAATGGCAACCGCTGGTATAAAATAAGCAAAATGGCGGATTATGTTAGTAGCATTATTGAAGTTAGCAAAATATGTGCCCTGGCGAATATAATCTGTTTTTTTTTAGCGCTAGCAAGCGCTAACAAGCTCTATTTTCGGCGGAACACAGCCATAGTCTTTTAACCGTACGTATTGATATTGACTGAGCAGAATAGAAGAATAACTGTTTTATAATTTCAAATACTATTCTATTCTGTGAAAAAATATTTTCAACTTTTATAACATTCGTCTTCCTTAATTTTAGTGAAATAAACTTTAAATTGATGTTATATCTTTGAGTATCCTACCATATTATAGGTAGGTACTAAGTAATTGTATATTAGGTTGAACTTGAAGCTTGGTAGGTATCTTATTACGAATAATGGTGTCTACAGACACACGAATTTGGTACGGAGCGTACAGCGGATCTGTTACGCTCCGTACCAAATCCGAGCGTGTCGAGCGTGCGAGTCCGGCGAACATAAGAAGAAGGCGAAGAGTTCGCAGCTATCCGCATCGGATTTGGTCCGCTCTGTACCAAATCCGTGCGTGTGTAGAGCAGTCCGGCGGTTAGGCCGTACAACGGTGTCAGTGTTGCCAACTTAGAGATTTACCACCCAAAATTAGGGAAAATATCTACGGGGGTTTACTAGGGGCCAGGATGTTTAGAGTTTACTCCTTATGAATCAATTTGTATGTAATAATAAAAATTATTTAAATGTGTGTATATAGTCAGGGATATGAAAATATAATATTGGGAGTGAAATCAGATTAAGAAAAGTTAGTTTTATGTTATTCACGCGTAAGTCTTTATGTTAAACACATAACCTTTCTTTCTAGCTTATTATCTCTTAGACCTGTCAATGGTATAATTATCAGGGATAAAGTTTGGGAAGAAATATTTTTGAGAGTTGATATCACTGCCTGTTATCAATGAATTTCGGGAATCATCGCGTCGTCGAAAAACAGCACTGTAAATAGAACTCTGTGCTAATGCAATAGAACTGAAAATCGAACACACGAGTGTCGAGCTTTTCGGTCCACTGCATCGTACCAAATCCGTGCGTGTGTAGCGACACCGGATTCGGTTTGCGGATATGGTCCGCTGTACGCTCCGTACCAAATTCGTGTGTCTGTAGATGCCTACTCTGCAGCAAACCGCAAAAGTTTTTACAATACTAATATTATAAATGCGAAAGTGTGTCTGTCTATCTGACTGTTACCTCTTCACGCTTTAACCGCTGAACTGATTTTGATGAAATTTGGTATAGAGTTATAGACATACTTTGAGTCCTGGGAAAGGACACCGTAATTTTTCGGCATAAAAAGTATCCTATTACTTTTTATGCCGAAAAAGTACGGTGTTTCTGAGGGATAATGTATTATTCTGTGTATATTTGACTGTCTTTCACTGCTAAAAGGTTGATCCGATTTGAATGAAAGTTGGTATGGTAGTGTTTTATGCTTTGGACAAACGCGCAGTCCACTTTTTTCCCAAAAAGATACAGTGTTCCCGAGAGATAATATATTATTTTGTGGATATTTGACTGTCTTTTACTGCTAAAAGGTTGAACCGATTTGAATGAAAGTTGGTATGGTAGTGGTTAATTCTTTGGACAAACGCGTAGTCTACTTTTTATTCCAAATCTATACTTCTATACTAATATACTACTATTATTATACTAATATATTATACTTCTATATATTCATATTATAAATGCGAAAGTGTGTCTGTCTGTCTGTCTGTTACCTCTTCACACTTTAACCGCTGAACCGATTTTTATGAAATTTGGTAAAGACATACTTTGGGTCCCGGGAAAGGACAAAGGATTTTTTTTATCCCGAAAAAGTAGTGTTCCCGCGGAATAATATATTTACGCGGGCGAAGCCGCGGGCAAAAGCTAGTCATAATAATAAATCCGTCCGTTATTTGCTTAAAACCACCCGTTTATTCACTATAGACGTTATATTTCCTAGTATATTTTAATTTAAACGGTAAAATTTATAAAAAAATTGAATAAATAATAATTGTTTAATAATATGACAAAACTTAAAATGAAGTGGTTTTTGGGGGTTTTAGAGATTCCTAAGTTAAGTAGCTTCTTTTGATAGTTTTATCATTTATCTTGTAGACTGTAGTACTAAAACGTCCGCGTTGTAATTTGTAGGTACACCACACCACACCACACCACACCACACGTGCACAATATTTACTTTATACGTTACGTGGATACAGAATATTAAAAAATTGTTATTCAGCACAAGAACATGCTAAACTTGCCATATTGACCAGTTTGCTAAAATTAAAAATCTCTATAGTGCGCTTCAAATGAGAATAGGATCGAGTCGGCGCCATATTGTTTCGAATTTAGACTGATATGATAGTTAAATTTATGTTTAGTGAATTGATTACTATTTAATATTCTTATTTAAATTCGATGCAAGACTATTAATATTTATATACACATAAGTTTTTCTGAAAATCGCACTTTTCAAGTGATACTTATTTGACAGAAAAAGGTCATTGACGTTCCTATTCACATTTGAAACGCGTTATACGTGTCCACCTAAAAGTACCTACTTGGGAGTTTTGGTAGACCTATAAAATATTTTTTAATTAATGAATAAAAAATTGTAATTATGTCACCGTAAAATTGTAAAAACCGTTAGATTGTAATATAACTAGTGAAATTGTAAAAATGTTGATAGACTGCGGACCCCAATATTCTGCTTATAATTATTTATACACATTATTTTTCGTTACATTGTAAATATAATATATAGCAAAGAATTTTTCGACATATTTTTACGATCTCGTTAGTTATATTACAATATAACGGCTTTTACAATTATACGATGACGTTTATACGTAGGTAAACTACATATTATAAGATTAATTGTTTGTTTAATTTTTAGGATATTATCAGATCCAACAGCTTGGACCACAATTGTGCTCTGCGGTCTTTCCCAAGATGTCTTCCGCGTCTTTTACTTTTCTAGGTTATTTAGTAAATTTTACATTTCAGATTCGAAGTTTCAAAATTTAAAAAACACCTATCTATAATAATTAATTAGTAACCTACTATTTCAATAAATAAAATTCATAAGCCAAAAACCTAATAAATAAGTTTCTATACTACATATTTCTGTATTCTGAGACTACATATTAACTATTGTTTTCTATTCTACATTAATAAACTAAGATATCATGTTACTTTGAGATTAAGCGTCAGTTCGCATCGACAAGCGTGACGCAACGCAGCGCGGCATTTTCATCAAGCCAGCGATTCAAAATGAGTGTGAGCTTACCCTTAAGTTTAAAAGTGATACAATACAACTATGATAGCTAAACAACGCATTCCGAATTCCATTACCTAGATTCAGTGGCGGCCTTAGGGGGTGGCGAACGGGGCAATCGCCCGGGGCCTCGCTCTTGCAGGGGCCTCGCGCAACAACCCAAGCAAATTTGAAAAAACACCTATAGATTTAAAAAAATACAATATAGAAAATAAAATCTATATGTATTTTTATCACTGGTATTTTTTGATTTTTAATCATTTATTGAGGTTGTAACATAATGTCAAATGAAAATAAAGATAACTAGTTCATTTATTCAAAACATAATTGAAAAAATATATATTATATTATAATAAATTTTTCAATTATTTATTAATTAAGTACTACATATTATTATGTAGTACTTGAATATCGCGCCTCAAAACACTTGAAGATTGTTTTTTTAATCTATAGCACTCGAGTCAGCGCGTGAGTCGGGATATAAGGTTTTTCTCCTCTATCGCTCAGAGAATCCCCGTGTTTCATTTCGTTCGTCAAGTCGTCAACTCTCGTCACCTTGGAATTATTTTGCTTGCAGTATCAGTTACAAAATCATCATCTCTGTATTTGTTATTTGTAAGGCTGGGACTATATGCACCGGAATCCGGAAAGCCGTAGAGAATTCTGAGCATTGAAAATATAACTCGGCGCTAATAGAATAGAGTTGAAAATTGAAGTGTCAGATGTCGAGCTGTCATATTATATGACATTGACGTTTAACTCGACACTCATGAGTTCGATTTTCAACTCTATTGTAATAGTACAAAATTCTATTTTCAATGATCAGAATTCTCTACGGCCCTCCGGATTCCGGTGCATATAGTCCCAGCCTAAGGGATATAATAAATCGTGCGAACAAGAAATAAGTTGGCGACTGCACGTGAGCATACTGTATTACTGAATTTGGGAGCGAATTAATATGTTGGCGACTAAATTATTGGTTAAAATACGGGTGACAAAAAATACAAAAAGCGGCAGATAAAAAGTGGCGAAATTTAATCCAAATTGGCACCGAATTATATAAGTTGGCGACTGAATTTCCGAGTTGATGACTATTATACAATGTAAGCAGCTATAAAACCAGATTGGGTTGATGGCTCGTAAAATTCAATGGCATGTATTTAAACTTGCGACAAAACAATTAAATTTTGGATGTGAAAATACCGAATATTGAATACTAAATTACCAAGTTGGCGAAAGACTGTAAGGAACAAAAAATTACAAATCTGGTGACTAAATAATACCTCTGAATTTTCCAAACTGACAGACTGTTTGTATTATCTGTATAGTGCTTCAAAGGAACATACATACATAAATACATACATACATAGGCTGATAAACACATGACCACTCCTTTGCGTCGCGCAGTCGGGTAAAAATATGGCAATGCTCTACTTTGAGACACGAATGGTGTATAAAGCTATAGAAAATTTAGAAAATTCAGGATTTTCAAAATTTTTTTACTCCAACATGAAGAAAATATAATGTTGCGTGGATCCTAAGGGGGAGGAAATTTTCATTATTTTTTCAGTAGGATGCACCGTTTCCGAGATATAATCAACTTTATAAAAAAAAGTAAATGCTCTACATTGCGATACTAGGAATGTATAAAGCTATAGAAATGTTGGAAAATTCAGGATTTTCTATTTTCTTTTTCTCCCATCATGAAGAAAATATGAGGTCGCGGGGTTACTAAGGAAATTTAAAATGGATGACTTTTTTGTAATTAGAAACCAACAAACCAACAAAACCAACCCATATTATTTATATAAAATTAAGTATGTCCGCCATATTGGAATTTCAAAACGAATGTCATTTTCGTATCCAGCACTCCCAAAAACCTAGTAAACGACATCCATATCAATTTTACGAAAAATAAATATCCGCCATTTTTAAATTTCAAAATGAATCTACACAATATCTTCACCGCCCTAAAACCGAGAAAAATAAAAAATTGGGAATTTTGTATGCTCCTTTATGTCTTTTTTATGTGCGCTCGTTTTGCTGCTTGTATGATTTTTGAGTTACCTACATCAGGGAAAATATATGTGCCTATTCTTAAATTAAATATGTACTCACAAATTGTCGCCAAGATGGTTATTTGTTCGCTAAAATAATATGTATCTGTCTGCCAGTTTGGAATATTCAGTGAACAAAACTGGTCTTAACTTATTTAGTCAAGATTTGGAAATTTTTGTTTCTTACATTCTTTCGCCAATCTGGTAATTTAGTATTCAATATTCGGTATTTTCACACCCAAAATTTGATTGGTTTGTCGCAAGTTTAAATACATGCCATTTTGTAAATCCTCCAAGAAAACCAGACCTACTTTCGCGTAACATTTTTTTTCCCACAATTTTCACGAAGGACAAAGGGCCTCGCAAACACCTGTCGCCCGGAGCCTCGCAATGGGTAAGGCCGCCTCTGCCTAGATTGTACTTGATGACATAACTGCTACAGCAATTCTGCAGTTACTGCAATAGTTATGTTATGACAAACGCCAACTCCGCAGTTGGACATCTGAGTGCTAAGTGTGAGTTTTTCTTTTCACATTCGATCGTGACCGCGTTTGGCGTTTTCTAGGAATGTGTATCTATTGATAGTACAGCACCACCTAATTGTCACGTTTACAACTAAGTCCAATCACAAATTCCTAGTAAGCGCCAAACGCTTTCACAATCGAATGCGAAAAGAAAAACTCAGTTTATCGCAACTTGCGAGTTGTCAAGTTACGTATAATATTGTTCAAGTTGCAGCTAGTTCCAAACTATATAACTTTTGGACAAACTGAGTTAAATGTGATAAGCACATTGAGGTGGTTTATATTATTGAATAGTTCTATTTGTGTTTAATCGTTCATCGTCGCTTCAGCCTGGTGAGGGTCCATCCACATATTTCGTCACAACTCACAGCGCATTTCATACTAAATGTGACAGTACATGTTAAGTACAGGTACAGGAATGGCCCCTGACGTCTGACGGCCCCTGATTTCCACTGCATTTTCCCTGTGTTAGTGGGATTTTCATTTAACACGGGCAACAATAATATTTGTCAGATATTAAATTTTTAATAATGAATTGTGTCAAACAAATGATTGTTATAAAAATTACCTTCTGCAAAATACATTCGAAAATAGAAAAATATTCCACCATAACAAATATTTAACAAACACTTAGAAAAAAATTTTATGTTAGAAACCTCAATATCATTTTTGAGATCTATCCATAGATACACGTATGTGTTTGATGAAAAAAAAAAATGAGTTTCAGTTCTAAATACTCCCAAAATTTATTGTTTTTTTTTTGTGAAAATCTTAATGCGGTTAACATAATACATCTACTTACCAAATTTCAACAGTATATATAGTTTCAGAAAAAAGTGGCTGTGAATCCATAAGTGTTCCGTTTCTTGCCATTTGGCTACGGAACCCTAAAAAACAAACTTGAAATTCATATATTTATATTTGTCCTTGTAGCAGTGAAGTCCAGTAAAATAAATTGTGTTATAAAAGGTGATTCTGTTGGCGAATTGTCTTTAGTATTTAGGTTAAGTGGTTTAAGGTGAGGAAAGATAAAGGACAGTCTCGGAAAATACGCGACAACAATCTCGAATTGTTAGATTATAAACAAAAGTTTATTGTTTTGTTTTCATTCCAATTTTAAATTATGGCACGTTTTTTTGAGGAATAAGCAAGTTTAACATCTTTGAGTTTGATATATTTGAGAGCCTTTGCCTGTGTGGTCTCGGGCTTAAGAATAGGACCACCCCATCTCTTTCATATGGGTGTCAGAGGTAAGAGGAGAAACATCTTCCTGTCCCGCTTGGGCTCCGGTAACCGTTTCATGGCGGTATAACCATGTCGATATTCTGGAATGCTCTAAATGCTACAACTGATAGTGGGCAGCAGCGCTATTAGTGAAAAGCATTCCAGTCTGCGGTCACCAACGGCCATGCGTGGTGACCACGGCAAATCCCCCCTATGCCACACAACCCAGATTTACGGCCCCCGGTTCCCGGTTGCTGCACTATTCCTGGCCACGGTAACGGCGCGGTGGGGGATGCTAAGAATCCCCGGGCAACGGCAGGGTACTACCTCCGAACGGATGAGGGCTACCCAAGATCGGGACGGTTGGTTCTCATTGGGAGAGGCCTACGTTCAGCAGTGGACGGCGATTGACTGATGATGTATGATGTATATTTGAGGCCCGTATTAATAAACCGTTCTCAAACTCGTTCTCAAGACCTTTCTCGGCTGAGAAGGTCTCAAGTAGCGATTAGCTTCTCAAGAAGGTCTCTAATTCATAGTATGATCTCAAGACCGTCTCAGTTGATAACATTCTTGGGATCACTTACTCAACTTTTAAGCGTCATTTACACGACAAAGAACGAATGAAATTACGTTTCATTTACACTTCTACAAAGATCGGATTTATTTAATAAACATTCCTTCAATATTTATTTTTAAAAATGTAATATCTAATAATATACATACCAAAAACAGTTTAATTTGTATTTTTTATATTGAAAAACCTGATATTCATTAATTTTCAGGTAGATATTAATGTTTAATAATCGATTACATATTAATATCTATATTTTTAAAACAACTAGGTAAAACGGAATGCGGATCACATACATTCGAAAAGTTCTACTTCTTCTTTTTCTTTAAAATGGCTCCTTAGTGATTCGCCAATATCAGAATGTGTTGACGAAAACTTTGCTGAGTGGGTTTAATGAATAAACAAGGGTATGGTGTACTGAATGAAGTCTGTTGAATTATAATCTTAAACCTAGAACAAACACAAACGTTTAGGGTTAGTACTTACCACAGTTTTATTTTGTTAGTAACAATATATTATTATGTACATAAAGTTTCAATAAAAGTAGTATTTACAAAACGCAGAACAGATTTAAGGGTGATAGGGCGAGGAATTGTAGGAGGGGGAGGGAATTGATTTAATGAGGATTGGTTTTTTGGTCACCGTAAAACAAGTTCTGCTGTCAAGTATCAAATCAAGTCACTTTTGTTTTGATATTTATCTTTGGTATTGAGTGCTATGATTTATAAATCAAATAGGTTTAATGTAAATAAATAAATAAAATCGAAAATATTTCTATAAATACTCGACACTAGCAGAATGGTGCACAACCTTTGCAACCGCGATTGCCAAAAAAAAAGATGAAGAGGTATCAACAAAAGTATTTTTATTCTTATCTTTGTTTTGTGTTGATTATGTAGCGTAAATTCGAGTTTGACTAATCGTAAGTATTTAGATTATAATTTACATAATTGTAAAACAATCAAAAACACAGCAAATAATTTTCTACTGTATCCCAAGCCGTTCTCAAGTCAGGATTTGACCATACTTACGAAACCGCGTCTCAAGAAACAGTTTGCTGTTTGACAGCTCTCAGTAAGAGAACACAGTTGAGAACGAGTTTCGTTTATTAATACGTTCTCACTCAGTTGAGACGCCGTCCCTACAGCTGTACTCAAGTACGATCTATTAATTAAAACAAAATCTTGAGAACATTCTTGAGAATCGTCTCAACTATGAGAACGGTTTATTAATACGGGCCTAAGAGTTTGGCAATTCAAAGTCAAGTCAGGCCGTCCGCATCACACTTACAGTTCTGACAGTGGGAAATAGCACGCGCATTTCCAACCCGCGCTCCGAACCGAACGTGATACGTGGGGCCGACAGTCCGATCTGGCATGTCGGTGACAGCCCATTTTCCATAGTTTGAACCGCGCGCTATGACGATTGACGTATTTTGACCAATTATGTATGACGCCGGCAGATCAAGCCGTTACACATTTTTAGTCGTAATTAGTACGACAGTTCGATCTGCAGTCAACCGCACAGATTCTTCCGCGTCCGATCGTGTGCAGGGCGCTAATAAATCTGCTAAACCATGGCTAATCCCTAAATTAAACTATTATATAAACTTAGATTTTTATATAATGTGTACATTCCTTTTAACCACTGGCACCTTCCTGCTATCATCAGAGTAAGTTTATTTCGTACAGTACCTAGATGTTACCCGCGACTTCGTGATATATAAAACTCGCTGGAAGCGTACATTTTGCTGCGATACAAAGTAGCCTATGTCCTTTCCCGTGGTCTAATCTACATTTGCATTAGTGTCAAATTTCATCAAACTCAGTTCAGTAGTTTCGGAGCCTATTCAATGGAAACAATCAAACAAACAAATTTTTCCTCTTTTTTTTTTGTTATTATTTTTTTTAATTTATTCACAAGTATTTTACACAATATAAATATAACTATAAAAATCGCCAAACTGCGAAACAGTTTGTTGGCGATAATTATTATAAAATATAATAATAATATTATATTAATATTAAAGCTACTTAAATTATTAGTATGCTCCGTAGCCTAGTGGGTAGACCGTTTGGTTCGCACTCGAGAGAGTGTAGGTTCGAATCCCAGGTTGAGCAACCATACGACATTTAAAAAACCAACTGTCCCAGGCACTACAGTATTTTAAGAGTGGTTACTTCGCTCGGAGAATACTGTATAAATCATCCATTAACATTCCCAAAAGGCCTAAGTTATTATTAGTATATAGATATAATATAAGTATAATTAATATAGATTTAAACTACGACATCGAGTACACTTTAGGATACATTCCAATCTTCAGCATCTTATTAATATTGGCTATAGGATCTTCCAAAATGTTATCCGAGAAAACTCACACGTATCTTTCGTAAGAACGATAAATCATATTTTTACTATTGTTTTAAAATATGACATCCAGAAGATATTAAACACGGTCTCACCATCTGAAAACATTACCGGCCGAAGGGATTTTTACCGCCATTGAAGACGGGAAGTTACAGAAGACCCGGGATATTTATAGTCCGTACGGTTATTTTACCTCGGAGTGGTCCTTATGTCGTCGGAATAAAGATCCTGTCAGAGGTAAAATAAGTCTGATTGGATTGCACGGAGGATTCTAAAATTAATCGTCACTGCTGCGGTTTCCGCTGTTACAAGTTACAGCTAGTAGGATTAATAACTTAGTAGATATACTGTTTCATTGTTCGTCTATTCCGTATTGTAATGCTGTAAAGGTCAATTCACACCGAAACGAAACGATACGGGATGCTGCGTTGCATTTATAAGATAGCTATTCAAAATTGCACTTTATTCATTATAAAGAATAAGCTCCATGACCTTTAGTCATGATGCATTCGATTCGCAAGCGATATGTCACCTAGCGATGACTCATGTCAAATCCCATACATTTTGTTTTGGAACTTTGCCGTCGAAATTATCAAATGCATCTTGACTAAAGGCCTGTACCTAACGTACGATACCGATATTTGAGTCAAAAACAACGTCGCTTTAACCTTTAAATATGAATCAAAATATTTAAATGAATTATATTGAAATCACTAACAAGTTCAACTGACTACGAGAAATCAAACTCAATTTGATAAAAATTATTTGTGGTTGTTTTAATCTTCGAATCTAGATGCGTTTATTTACTTATTTTATTTTATTTGGAAGATATAACAATAAGAACACATATTAAAAAGCGAAATGCCAATAACAAGTTTTCACTAGTGTAAAACAAGAAAAAGTTAATATAAGCACATGCTAAGCATCTGATTATGACAATACATAACTTAGACCCACTACATAAAAGTAAAACTAAAATCAATAATAATAATAATCAGCATAATCATTGCTTAAACCACAAGAAAAGGCTAGCCGATTAATAAATGTCATAATTAAATCAAAGGACACGTCACACATACTTACAGCCTTTGATTAAATATTACATAGATACGTTATATCCTTACAAAACTGACAATATTTCTGTGCCACGACACACATTGACATGGGACGCGTGTCAGTGTGTCAACGTCGCATAGTAACACAGAACACGCTATTACTCGCGGAGCACACTAACCAAAATTGGCCCGACTCGGGCCAATAATTCGAGTCTTCATTTTTACGCGTTTATAACATATCTACCTCTTTTTAATATTATATATCTATGCTTACACCTAATGGTTTTTACTAAATAATAATTAGAAAATAAAATACTAAATAAAGAGCTTATAAATTAGAGTTAAAGAAGGCATCTATCATGACTCTTGAGTTTCCTAACTTTCGTTGGCTTTAGTAAGAATAAGTCCTCACGTGGATTAATATTTAGGAATTTGTTAAATTGTGCATTATAGAACAACATGTTCTTAAAATTTTGTATTGTTTTATGCAATAGAATAGATCCTAGAATTTATGTGATACTTTATTGTAGGTACACGGTACGTATTATGAAATTGCCATAGGGCTCATAATATAGATCATCAAATAAGCGGCACCTAAGCTGTGTTATAGTACATTTTCATGCTCTTTGACACGGTCCAGTCTGTACACCATTGCCAGTATGTAAAACCGGCTCCGACACAATGCAGAAATAGGCCAACGGTCGTTTGTCACCAACCGAATATCCGAATAGGACCTCATCTCATTTATTTTGTTATATTTAAAAGCTTTACTTCCGTGTCTCCCGAGTCCTATGTACTCGGTAATACTCGGTGTAAGTATTAAGTAATAATCAAAAGGCCAATTATAGTCTACCATCAATACAATCATTTATTTTTTCTTTCATTGAAAAATATACGGAAATACAATAATTATGTCTTTTAAAATAACAATTGTTATTATTATTACTATTCTTTTTATTATTATAGTTTAAAAACCTATAAATTATGTGTATAATAATCTATATATATATATAAAAATGTTATGTTGGTTTGTGTACGCAAAAAGTTCTGCACCGATCGAGCTGAAATTTTAGCATGATGTATAATCCGCATGGAGGATTGTTTTTATAAATTTTTGCATCAGTCACAATATATCCGCGACCGCGAAAAAACTATATTTACGCGGGCGGAGCCGCGGGCAACAGCTATATGTTAGGTATATTTTATACTTTACTTAAGTACAATAATTTTGATATTCAGTTATAATTATAGATACTATGAAGAGTACGTTATCTTACCAGATGTTTCTTTAGAAAAACGTGCAGTTTAACTTATAAACCTGTACAATTTAATTTAATTGATGTATGACTCAACAGAGACATGTCAATTGTCGGGTAACCAAGTAAGTAACCACTGCATTATTTTTAGTATCATACGGTGTCACAATATTATATTGTGTCAGTACTTCAGTAGGTACTTGGATAACCGAGTTGCCCAGAGTTCTAGTAGATTTAAAAAAAAATTAAAGAATCACAAAAATATTCGTCTGAAATGTCGTTATTTCGAAAATTAGTAATTTGGCAAATTGGTCTCGGGTTGGTTCAAAAATTTTACATGCGCATACCAAACTATGTGGTCTTAAAACTTCAGGAACTTAAGAGCGCATAGCGCGTGAAGTCAACTTTGGTGAAAAATACGCACACAGCTGCAGCCTGCAGCGAGCGTCTTTGTGTGCGTGAATAGCTCGACGACTGTAAGCCAACTAACCCACATTGATACTTGCCTTACTTTAATTACTTTACGATAATAATAATAACGATAATAATTATTATTGAATTTTGATTATGGTATACATAATATCATAATAATAATTATATTCTGTGTCATATTACTTAATATATAATATAACATATTATCTACACAAAACATACAATATCAGTAGGTAATGTAATACTAACATAATATTATGGAAAATAAAAATACCTTGAAATAATACTTTTATACTATTTTAATTAATATCATTTAGTTATACAGCTGAAATGTGTTTATTTAAATCTCTTTGATTTTTACCCGACTGTCAAGACGTTATGCTTTTCGCCCGGTTATGTTTTTCGCGCGTATCTTGCATGTATAAATGTATGCATGTATGCAATATGCATACATTACATTACATAGATTCTGGAACACAAAATAAACATTTTATATTTTAAACAAGACAATTTTATATACTTTTTTATATTTGTTATTTTTAGGGTTCCGTACCTCAAAAGGAAAAAACGGAACCCTTATAGGATCACTTTGTTGTCCGTCTGTCCGTCCGTCCGTCTGTCAAGACCCTTTTTCTCAGGAACGCGTGGAGGTATGAAGCTGAAATTTATATCAATTACTCAGGTCTACTGTCCCTTGAAGCTGTGAAAAAATCAAACTTCTAAGCCAACGCAATCAAAAGATACAGCCGTTTATGCCGCAAATTTTCGACACTTGCAAGGGAATCAAAACCTACAGGGTGCTTCCCGTGAACTCAGAATCTTGAAATTTGGTACGAAGCAACGTCTTATAGCATAGATAAAGGAAAAATTACGAAAACCATAAATTTTTAGTTACATCACATAATATATTTTTTTTTAATAATTTTAAACTTACTACCCATTTCCTCATAAACGCGTCATTTTGCAATAAAAATACCATAGTTATGACTCGATTGTCGTAATGAACGAACTTTGTAAACCTTGCAGGTTTGTACGGAACCCTCGGTGCGCGAGTCCGACTCGCACTTGGCCGGTTTTTATTTATGACTAATAATTGTTCCTCTATAATTTTTAATTATTTTCACTACTCAAATTCCGGACAAAGCTCAGTCTCCCAGGTACTAACATCTTATATCAAGACGTCAAAATATTTGTGTTTTAAAAATTAAAAACGAAATTACCAATTTAGGTGCTATTTTAAAGAAGAAAAGTATTAGTTACTAATACGTATCTAGATGTACTTATCATTTACATATGTCACCGTAAAATTGTAAAAACCGTTAGATTGTAAAAAAACTAGTGAAATTGTAAAATGTTAATAGACTTCGGACGTGAATATGCTGCCTATAATTTAACACATTATTTATAGTTAGATAATAAATACCTATATAGTTATGAATCTTTCGACATATTTTTACAATCTCGTTAGTTTTTTTACAATTTAACCGTTTTTACAATTTTACGGTGACATATATAAGTTGTTTCTTTTCGAGGCAAAATGATTTGGAAACAATTTTGTTTCTAAATCATAAGCTCGAAATCCAGACTACCGTTTGCCGCATATAATATGTACCTAGATAAAACTTGGTAATTAAGTAGTTAGTAGTTTTTACTTTGTACATACATACATAAATATAATCACGCCTTTTTCCCGTAGGGGCAGGCAGGTAACACTATTCTTTCCACTTGCTACGATCCTTACATACTTGTTTCGCTTCGCCCACATTAATTATTCCCTTCATACATGTTCATCAACATTCATATTAGTTTCCATGGAAGGTGCCGGATGTTGTACCTGCACTTCCTCTCTTTCAAAAAAAAATTTCAAAATACTCTTTACATCTCTTTAACACACGTTCTTCTCCTTTTATAATGCTCCCATCTTGGCTCCTGATTGTACGCAGCTCCGAGTTAGAAGTTTAAGAAGTTTACTTTGTACATAAAAATTAAGAATCTACTGCTATCTGAGGGGATTATATGGATTATTAAATACGTACCTCTTCATTTCGAAGTTCTACTTCTTCTGTTTTACTTTACTTGAGTGTTTTGCACATTGTCTGAAGTTAAACCACAAAGCCGTAAACACAAGAATTTTGTTATTTGAAAGCAGATGCATATTAACAACAAAATAAACATGCAAAGTAGTATATTGTTATTATGGCTGCGCTAGTCGGTTTTGTCTCCATGCAAACGTTATTGGTGATTTACTTTAAAGTCAAACATTATAGACCCAAAGTTTATGTAATATCGATTTTTATTACACTTATCTTGGTCGGTATGTGCTTATATTTCTAAAATTCAAATAGGGGATCGGACTACATCTGAAATATTTAGTTTCATTAATATATTCAGAAATATTGAGGCATTACTACTTGGTAAATGTAAAAAAATATATTATTTTATGTGTAGTTTACTAATTAAATACATTTAAAAAGTACCAAAAAAATTTTTTTTTTGCTAAATTGGTAAACACAACCTACATCATTAGTTTACTCACATCATATACAAAAACATTAATTATGGTAAGCACTTAAACGCACGGTATGAACTTAAACGCACAAATATGGGAGATTTTTACAAATATATTCCGGCGGCCATATACTTCATATTATACTACTTCATACACCTTAACCTACAAGTGACGTCATTTGTAGGTCGACTTTAGGAGGCTCGCGAAAATTTGATACAAATCGCTTTACCTTTGAAAATATTGACTTTTGATATACAGTTTCTTCTGAGAAGTTACTCATATTTAAGAGTACTATTCATTTTTGTAATAAAAAAAATTTAGGCCGATTGCCTATTAGTTAAGAAAATATCCGATGTTTGGAGGCTATCTCCAAACATCGGATGTTTAGCGCAACTTTGACCGTAAATATAAAACAAATCAAGAATGAAAATAAAAAAGCAAGTACATACCGACACAGTTTTATTGTTCAGCAACTGAGATGACTTAAATTCGGACAAAAATATTATATAGATTTTTCATAAAACACGAACAGCCGATTTGGGTAATTTGAGGATACCTTTTCTAAAATACTTAACAGTATAAATGTGTGCACTATAGTTTCTCATATAAGTATAGATAACTATTTTATGGGTATAAGTATCCTTTCTTCCCAGATATTAGGTGAAATAACAAGCATTTTCCCCTCGCGCCGCACTGAGTTCCAGCCGTTGACTAGCGCTAGAATAAATAAATGTAGACTAACAACAGCGCCACCTACTGGGTCTAATTATGTTAAAATGTACTAAACTTTTAGCAGCTCTTGCCTTTGCCAAGTTTTCAAAATGTGTATGTTTTCTTTTTCGTGCGAACTTATTTTTATCTCCCATTATATCTATTATATATGTAAAATAATTTGTTATTACAATAAAAAAATATTAACTTAAATAACAATATTTATTATTAAATTAAAAAATATATTTTCCAAATATCAAAATCTTTTTATCGGGGTGGATCTCGTACGCACTACAAAGGTCAACAGAGTTCAGTGCAGAGCGCGGACCGATACATCCACCCTCTGGAATGGCTCACGGCCGTCTGATTTGTAAACTTTTTTTTTT